>QZLH01000530.1:21949-72133 GCA_003833135.1 Oehlia diaphana
TGTACCTGTACTAAATTTTTTTCTCCTTAAATGCAAAATATTTATATTTACTTGATAAGTGTCCATTCGGAATATTAGAATTCGGAATATTAGAATTAAGGATATTTGAATTCGGGATATTGGGATTCAGGATATTGGGATTTAGGGTTCGGGAAATTAGACTTCAGGAAATGGGATTCGGGAAATAAGGATTCGAGAAATTGTACTATATTTCAGGAAAATGTTCAGTTCAGAAATTTGGCATTCAGGCAAATGGCTTCAGGAAAAGATATATTCAGGAAAAAGGCATTCAGGAAATCGTACTGTAACCCAGCTTACCATCTAACACTATGCCTTCAACTAATTTAGGATTAACATATGAAACACATTCTGAAGCTGTTTATACAAGTAGATTACTTAATTTTAATAATCTTCCTGAACCAAAAAATTTTATGATGAACGAAATGATAATATAATTAGTGAAAAATTTTCAGGTAAATAATAATTTGCGAATATCTAAATTAACTAAATTAATTATAAAAATACTAACATATTTTATTTCATCATATAGAATCTCTACAAAATTGAAAATTAGTGATGCAGGTACTATGTATAAAGATAATTATTTTATTAGTATATAATAAATAAATATTTTTTTTCGTATTACAGATGAAACAAAAAATGGTGAAGAAATGATAGAATAAGAAATTGTAGTAAATTAGTAGAATAGCAGCAGGTAGCTTATTAATGATAGTAACATTTTATTATAGGTATTTAACATATACAGTCTTTTGTATATTTAAGCATTATTATAATGTTACGTTTATATATTACAAATTAGTATTAAATTTTACATTGGATTTATAATATTAATGTACTAAATGTGTTTTACGTATTCAACATTCGGAAAATAAAAAAAAAAGAGATTTTATAAAGCCTTGATTAATAATAATCATTTATTTTTAAATTAGTTTAATAAAGCTAGATTAGTCAATCCGATCAAATAATTAAATTTTCTCGTAATTAATTCTTAAAAGTTTCAAATTTTATATTGAATTGTAATATATAGTAAATGAATTAAATTAATACTGACATAACAAATTAACAATAGACTTTAATTATAATGAGTGATCTTTTCTTTTGTACGTACAAGAATAATGCGCTCGCGTGCAACGCATAAGTTATTCAAATTATATAATGTTCGTCTATTTATTAAATTTTATGTTAGAAGTAAGTACTCCATAAATTTACCATTTTTCAAAAGAAAAAATAATATCTAACAAAAACCTAAGATTTAGTGTTTCTTGGCTATATATATATAGATATTTTGTGACGATTTTTTATGTAATTTATAGATATAATTCATAGAAAAACATTATTTTAAAAGAAGTTTTATATTTTAAATTAAAAGTATTGAAAATAAGGTAATTTAAGATTATATAAATATTTAATATAACCAAATACTAATAAGTTTGTTTTAGTATTATACAGAATACTTTTTTTCACGAAAAGAAAAATTTCTCGAATAAAAAATGATAATAAAATTAAGTTATTTAACAGTTAAGTTAGTAATATTTATTAGGGAATCTTTCTTATCATATATTTGTGTGTTTAAATAATATTAAGTCATAAATAATAGTAATCATCAGATCAAATAATCAATTTTCTTGTATTATAATTTAATAAATTCATAATAATTAACAATATTTATTGACTTAAATAATTAATTTTCTTTCTTTTATGACAAAAAAGTAAGCACTGCGTACTTCAATTTTAATTTTATATTACAGTATATAGTTAGAAGTATTACAAAAGAGTTAATTATGTTATTACGTAATTTACGCTTATTAGAGTTCACATTATAACCTATTTGAGTCTAATCGAAAAGTCCTTTTGAATCTGCAATTCCTATTAATAAATAGATGCAAACTTTACCGACGTAACTACCGTAACAAAGTTACGTCAATAACGTCACTGCAGATGCTCACATAGAAATTGTATAATAATTTATATAATATCAAGCTACGTCACGAGTTACAACCCTTCAATCCCTTCATTGACTTAATGAGTGACGTAGCTAAAAAAAGAAAAAGTCTGCACTCCTATCAACAACAAAACAAAAAAATTTCATTCTTTGCAAACAAAGACATACAGTACTTTAAAAAAGAACATATAAAAAGATTCCTATATAATTATTCAATTCTTAGAAAATTTATAAGGCTGTGAATGATGTGAATAACTGAATTACATACCGATTTTTTAAGAGTATATTTTCGTACATGTATATAAAATAAATACATAAAACAGACTAAATAATGATAAATTTTCACTCACCGTATAAGTTCTACCAAATATTAACGCCACGAATTTCAGTATCAGTCATAGGTCTTTTAGTTTCGTCACCAATTAGCAATCACGAGTTATCACACAATGACCGATATCAACATATCATTTGGAAAAGATTTTTCTAGTGGTGTATTTTCCAGTGTTTCAAAAATTTTGCGTTTTGAATTAACATCTGATTTATTTTTAAAAATGGCACATAATGTTCGTAAGAAGGGAGAAATGAATTGAAAAATGATAAACCTAAAATATGAATATGCTAACAAATTACATCAACTATTTTTGCAGTCACATCGACTATTGCTTCTGGACGTTCTGTTTTTTCATCACTGAATTATTAAAATATCCCGTCATTGTATAGATTATTAATAATTTGAAATCATTTAATTAGTAAATTGATTAAACCATGTTGAGAAATCACATTTTTTTATTTACCTTTGTAGTTCTTTACTAAGATATAATTTATCCCTCGTTGAAAAGTTCATGATTAGCTATGATAAAACAACTTGCGTAAACAATAACATGATAATCTTGATTTAATACTATTCCCTTTACGAAACTCCTAAATCTTGGCATCATTTGGTATTAGAATCAGCAAACTTTCTTAATATATAAATATTTTGTTGAAGCTGTTAAAATCTTTTCATTATATTCAATTCTATTTATAAATATAGCAGTCAATTGGATTTCAAATATGTCATCTTTTGATTATATTCGAAAATTTTTTTGAAATTTTCACGATGTCAAATTTATTGAGGCAAATTTTTAATGGGAAAGAGACCATTGACACGAGTAAAATATAATACTCTGCCACATAAATTACTAGTACGAATAATTTGATAATCGAGAAATCATAATTAATAATTATTATCATTATTGTCTTCTTTCAGTTGTGATAAAACCAGAACTTGAAAAATGATGACTGTATTTATTATTATCACAAGTTCCATTCCTCATCATTGAGGAATAAATTACCGAATTTAACCGAGTTTTCGCTTAAATTTATGTTACCAAATTTTTTTGTGGACAAATTAAATGTTTACTGTGATCTACCGATCACGAGATGTAGCTTTAATTAAATGTGCATATGAAGTTATGCCTTTTGATGGCTAACTTTTTTATATTTATAGCTAGATGTCTGCGAAATTTTGTAGGTAATTATTTAATTATGTAGCGGTGACACAGCGAACTTATATGTACATTACGTAAAGATTCAAATATAGTGGTCTCCTGGAGAAAAAGTTCTGATTGTCAAAATTTACAGCAATAAACTCACGATTTTAACTAATTACTAATGTTCCAAATGTTTCATCAATATCATTATGATCGGCTGTCATACGTGTGTTATTTTTTATTGACAACCGATTCATTACCGAAATAATGTAAATATGCCGATCTCATCTGATCCGTTTGATCCATTTTAGGAGCAAGCAGTATTATAGGGAATAAATGAACCCATTTAGTTTAACCAGTGGATTTCGCTTAACAAAACGCCATGGATGATCTCATTTTTTTTCTGGACACAATCTTCCCGGATTAATAAAATTCCTTTTAAATAATTTTAGTTTACCAGAATATATATTGGGTCCTGGAGTAACTCTGGCATGTTCAAAAATGAATGAAAACAAAGGCTTATTATATTGTACTGCACAATGTAATATTTACTATACAAATGAAATTTGTGCGTCAATTTGAGTTTCAATTTACTTTGAAACAGGGATTGGCAAAAAAAGATATGTTAGTAATACAGTCACATGGTCGCTTGATGGCCAAAAATGGCTAAGCTATACCAAATACCTGATGGTTGACCGGAATTATGTTTTTTTAAAATACAGTATGTAATTCTACTTCCATTTTATAACATTGAAATCATGTTAATCTTATCCATAAATTCAATTCTCATGAGAAAATCATGATAACTATTTTTTACAAATTGTTTAATTAAAAGACTATTAGTTATTTAATGGTTTAGGTCTCTTAGGATTATATGCTATGAAATTATTATTTTTCTAACGTATTACAACTCAAAAAAAGTTAATGATCATAAAATCTGTGTCATATATTGTAAAAGTGTAAAAGTGATACGTCTAGTCTCTAAAATTTTATATTATATGTAAAAAAAATAATAATAAGTTTTGAATTAAATTATGTATGAAAAAATTGTCTAAAACTGGAGAGAATCAAAACTAAATAAGTTTAAGATTTATAAATAACGTTAAAATAGGAAATAAAATATAATTACAATGTTATGAATACTATTATTGATTATTTTCTGGTCTGATATTATTATTATTGTTGTTGTTGTTGTTGTTGTCGTCGGCTATTTCCAAATTTTCTGAAACATTTCTTTATTGTTTTCCATTTTATTATACCAATTACTCCCATAATGAACGAAAGGACACCGAAAACAATACCAATCTTATCCGAAGTACTAAGACCAAAATTAGTACCAATACCATTAGGGTTAGTATTATTACTGGTAAAGTCACATACTTCTGATTTATAAAGCAAAGGAGCTTTTAGACGGCCATCATCGGTAATTTCTTTGCCAGTGCTAATATCATAAAGTCGACAACTTCCTGATCCAAATAAATCATCACAACTCAACCCTGTTTTTGAGTGCATATTAGGGCAATTAGTCAGTACGGTAGTTGAATTACAAGCATGAGCACAATTCACAGGTAGTCTGATACATTGTTTACGTTCATCACAGCAAGCACATGATTGACAAGAGTCTCCTAAGTTACTAGTTCGATTAACTATCCAGTTAAGTTCTCCATCTAAGTCAGGACCATGAATTGTGGAATTAGTTGAAACACAAATATGTTTGCTTATATTTTTTTTATTACCGCAAAATTCTCTAGCTAAAGTATTATTCCATTCTTTAATGTCAGGCTGACTACCCCTTTCACAGGCACCTGCATTAATAATCGCACGACACATAACCAAAATTGAAGGATAATAACAAGTGTCATGATTAAAACAGCCAGCGTCACCACAACACAATTTTTTATCTATAGAGAGATTACTTTGAAGTTTGTCCTTATTAATTTGCTCACATAAATTACTCATATTTCTATTTACTTTTAAATCGACTTAGACTTTACTAATTTTATAAATATTTTAGATTATTTGGCTGGGTTTCGTTTCGTTTTAATATCTTATAGAGGAAATGTGGAACGTAGTGTCCTGGTATTTGTATATTATATTATCACGTACAACTTATTAAAAATATAAGTAGGTAGGTAGGTATATATTTATTAAAAATTCATGATTTATTTTTATTTTTTTTTTGGCGAAAATTTGTCATATATATACTACTAATTTAATAATATTTGCATGAATATCGGAAATTCCTGAATTGTACCTTGATAGTATATTCCATAATAAGATTCAAATTTTAGACATTTTAGAATATGAATTTCCAGACAAAATGTACCATACTAGTCTATAAAATTCTTGGTATATCATAATAAGAATCACATTTACTATATTCACTCTAGTTTTAAAATGAAATTAAAATAAATATTTGCAACGAATATCGAAACTTACTAAATAATTAAAATAAACATAAATATCGGAATTTTCAATTATGGTAATTCAAATTAATAATAATTTTTAAGATTTTTTAATTATCACTTGTTTGCTGTAATGAATTGAAGAAAAAGTTTTCGACCCATATAATGATTAATATAAGAATTAGCACACAAACTCTAAAAGATTTTATTCATTAAACGGCTAAACCTTTTTAAGAAAACATATCCAAAAGAAAATATATTATTAGTTAACGTAATATAGTAAAGGATGAAGAGATTTGTGTTAACTTAATTGAAGTTTATTTATACTTTGTTGTCTAATATATTATTTAAAACTATTAACAATTTTTATTTTCAAGTCTATCGGAAGGCCTTATCGGACCATTTACCCGAAACATCCAATTTCCCGAATCTCTGTTTAATATCCCGAATGGACAATCTTCCGAAACATGTGACAATAAAATGTATTATTTTTTAAAATTTATTACATAATAATATCAGATATGACATAAAAAGAAAATCATTATTACAAAACCACTAATCGGGATTTGACTAATTTATCAAAATTAATTTGTATTTCGGGACTTTGAGAGAAAAATTCTCGGTATAATTAATTATCCAAAAAGTCTTGTGAAATATTGTTTAACAGTTAACTTTATTTGACTAAGGTCATTGAAAAAAAAAAAAATGGTACAAGTAATAAAAAATCTATTTTTTCATATAAAAAAAATAATTTTTTTTCTATTAAAATATTTATTGAAAATTCATGGAAAAAAAGTTTTCTTTATTAAAATGTCTATTGTCAATTCATAGACTAATTTTATAAAAATAATTCATAGTATAATATTTTTTTTTTAGATTCTTCGTTTTCAATGGTTTACTGTATATGAAAAAATAAAATTGCAAATAAAGGATTTGAATGAAAAATGAAGCCAATTAAATAAAGTTATCATTATACATACCTGCATCATTAATTTTCAATTAAGATATATCAACTTATTGATTAGTGTTTTTTAAAAATTAAAAAAAAACTGAATAGTTATACTTGTATAAATGGTATCAGGACATTATTCCATCGATTCCATTTCGCTAAATTCCATTTCGCCGAAGTCATTTCGCCGAATGGATCATACTATCATAGAAGAAAAGACACTTAAAAATAAAAATAATTTCTTGTTTAAACGTTTATTTTTATTGCAAAAAATAGGTGACGTGGTAAAAGAATGTAAAATAAAAACTAAAAAATGAAAATATTAAAGTACTTAATCAATAAAGATTTTATTATTCAACGTCTAAGTTTTATTATGTACATTTATCATTTGTATATTCGAGTGTAAATCAGAATATCTATTAAGGTTCTTGATGTAATAAATAAATAAATAAAAAAAATTTTTATTTTATTTTCATTGCGCGATTAATATTTTAATAAAAGTAATAATCGCTATAATTTCTATCATTTTCGGCGAAATGGCTTCGGTGAAATGGAATTCGGTGAAATGGCTTTCGGCGAAATGGACGATTATGTGAATGGCTTTCAGCGAAATGAACGATTAGGCGAAATGGCTTCGGCGAAACATCCCTTCGGCGAAAAAAATTACGTGTATAATATATTGAAGATAATATTTAAGTTAAAATTGTGTTTATATTTATTAATTTAAACAAAAATTTAATAATATTCTATTCCCATTTGCAACAATAACTTCTTCAATCCTGTGGTAGATTTTTATATATTTTAGTATTCAGAAATATGTTTTTCTATGCATCCTTTTAAAATGTATTTTTCAAGTAGTTTTGTCATGAATTTAATAGGACATAACAACATAAAATTACATAAGATTTAAAGAATAGTATTATTTATGATTATGGGTTCTATACAAATGTAAATACTATGTAAGTCTTTGAAGTTTGTGTAGGTTTGCATAGTTTAAAAATTTAAAAATTGTGTTTTTTGGTATCTGGTGATTGGATTTTCATGATTCTAGATTCATTACATTCGTCTCATTGAAAGGATTCGAATGATATTTGTGGGATCAATATTTAACATGTAATTACACTTTTAATTGTCTAGACATTTGAGTTTAGATATTCTCTATGATATCTTTTGTTGTAGTAATTGGATTTTCATAAATTTTTAGCTCATTATCATTAAAGTCAATTGATCTGATTGATATTGACCGAATTATGATATTTTAAATCTTTTAAATTTTTTGTTATGCAAATTGTAAAAATTTATGCAATAAATAGTTTAATATTTCCAAACAATTCTGAAATGACATGGTGCAATTAAATCATGGAAATTTGTTTATTGAATAATGTAATTTATCAATACAAAATTATGCTTTTTAATTTTTATATCTGTATAGTTATTTTGGCAAAAAAAAGTGGCTGGATAATTTTGCCGACCTCTGTATATTGAAAAAAAATATATATATTTTTTCAAAAATTGAAAATTCTGTCTTTGCGAAACCAATTTTTTAAAGAATGTTATTTTCTATTTTATATTATAGTAAAATTTGTTCTACATGATAAGTTAAAATTGTAAAATTTTCAAAATTAATGTCGTGTTGCAATTGTATTTACTTTTTTTTTAACCGTAAATTGTAGTTATTTTTATTATTATTGCTTTAATTACAAATTTAAAAGATTTCTATATAAATTAATAATTCTCTAAACAACAGGTAAAGAAAATATAATTAATCGAAGATTTTTATTCGTGAATTTGAAATATCTTTGCTAAACTAGTATTAGGCAAAAATTTTTTTAGCTACGTCCGACGACTGCGACGTAAGGTTTCACAAATTGTAAATGATCGACTAATATAAATATGTTGTGTTATTTATACGAAGTTGATTTTTGATTCAATTGAGGCTTATGCTAAAATATTAAAAATTAGGCTATGTAACTATGAAAAAACAAGTTTATACAAATGTAAAAGCCATAAACTTCTAAAAATGTTTGTTTTTATAAACCTTTTTTTTTTCTAGTCATCTAATGTACTAAAAAAAAATTAATGTCTATCAAACTACAAAACAAAAAAATAAAAATAAAAATAATTTGAAATTCCGATAAATATTTATTCGGATAATCACAAAAAAAAAAAGAAAAATTAGATTCAAAAAAATGAGAGGTGAAAAGAAATTTCTTTTTAAAAGGAGAATGAAATTGTTTGTCGTTGGTAGTATAGTTTTACTCGGATTATCTTTAATCCTTTGGTTTTTCGCATCTACTGAAATTATGATCATTGATGTTCCTGTGGAAGAAACTAAACAAGGTTCTTTAAAAGAATCTAAAATTCCTTTAAAAGATACGATTAACGATAGACCAAAAAAAATACCTAATAATCATGATTCAACACCTTCGTTACCAAATGGTCAATCAAATTCAAATTTAAATCCACAACCAGAAATAAATTCACAAAATTCAAATTCAATCCCTTCAGAATCACCAGAAAAGATAGCAGAGTCAACTCCTTCAAATTCTCAGTTTGAAGAATCACAACCTGAAACGACAAAACCAATAAAAATAAAAAATTACAAGACATTCGATTTGGTTCTTCGCAATGAAACAAAATCACCTGATGGATTCATTCGTAGTATATATACAATAAATAATCAGTTTCCGGGTCCAGAAATAATTGTTGATAAAGGAGATACGGTTAGAATTAATATAAAAAACTATATTGGACGACCTACAACAATTCATGTTCATGGAATGATTCATAAGGAAACAGTTTACATGGATGGAGTTCCTTATGTCACTCAATGTCCGATTCAAAATGGAAGCAGTTTTATTTATGAATTCGAAGCTACACATCCTGGAACCTATTGGTAGTAAGTAAAATATGATAATGAGGCGCAGAATTTGTAATTTCCTATAACAATGTTCCTGACTTTGATTTTTTATTTTTTTAAGCTATTCACATTATGAAACACAACGCGCGGATGGACTATATGGTTCATTTATCGTGAAAGATCCGGATGAATCTCGATATTATAATTATGATGACGAAAAAACAATTTTTCTATCAGACTGGTATCATGATGAATCTTCGATTCTATTAAAAAATTATCGATATAATAATAACACATCAATTTTCGAGGTAACATAATGAATTTTATAATAATCTAATACCAAATTAAGTTTTATTTTTTAATTAAATCATATAAATTTTTATTACAGCCAATTCCTAATAGTGGGTTAATAAATGGCAAAGGAATTTTTAATTGTATGGACGACCCAATAAAGAAAGAAAGTTGTAACTTTGAATCATTAAGTGTAGAAGAATTTTATTTTGAACCTAACAAAAAAAATCGTCTTCGAATAATAAATACGAGGTAATTTCTAATACTTTTATTTAAGATTATTAATATTCAACATTTTCATTTTAACCATTAAAATACTACTACTTTTTAGCGCCATGTCATCATTTTATCTTTCAATTGATGAACATATGCTTCAAGTAATAGAAATTGATGGTGTACCTACAACCCCCTCAAGTAAATTCCATCGCTTACCAATTCACGTAGGACAACGATATTCAATAATTCCAATTCGTCTCCCTCAATACACATCAACTTTAAATTTTTATCTACGCGCTGAATTCGCAAAGAAATCATTTCGTTCCACATCACCTTATTCTACGTCAAATTTATTTCCAACAGAACTTAGAGCAATAATTCGATATAGTAAAAAAGAAAATGATAAATCATTACCTTCGACATTATCTTGGACGTTACAACAATCTTCTTTGATGTTTCCTTTAATAGATTTAAATCCTCTTGATTTAAAATCATATTCTCAAGAGATTTTACCAAAAAATATGACTTATTATCAATTTGATTTTGTTATTGAAAAAATTAATGAACAAAAAACTTTGAATTTTAATCATAAAGGTTTTAATGATGATATCGAACTTTTTTATGGATCAATTAATAGTGTACATAGGGGTGTATCTATTTATAATCCAGATAAGAGAACAAATACTTTGAAATTATTATTGGAAGGAAAAATAAAATATTTTCCATTTTATTTGAATATTTATGTATTCAAAAGAAAATCGACCATTGATTTATTATTGAAAAGTAAGTATTATACTAATGACGTCACAAACATTTTTAATATAAAAAAATGAACTTTTGTATCATAAAGTTTTCTTATTTTTACTTTACTTTTTTTAGATTATGATGGTCTTGATCAAGTTTTTTATTTGGTAAATTATTTTAAATTCTTATAAGTTATCGATTGATTACTAATTTATTACATTAATCTAATTATTTATTTTATAGCATGGTCATAAATTTTGGGTATTAGGACAAGGGACAAATTCAACGCCCGAACATTCAGATTTAAATTATTTCAATCCGATCAAAAGAGATACAGTGGTTGTTCCATCATTAGGGTAAAATCAAAAATGATAATTTTTACTCGTTAGTTTGATTAATTATCAAATAAATAATATTAAATTTCTATATGAATATTATTAGGTGGACGCTTATAAAATTTACTCTTGATAATCCTGGGATATGGACATTTAGTAATCCTATAGTGGTAAGAGACGTCATAATATTTTTATAATTTATCTAATTTTTTTTTTTCACTCTATTTTGATAAAAATAAATTTTTTTTTTTTTAGTGGCATCAAAATATTGGTATGATAGGTCAAATAATCGAATTACCTAAAAAACTCAAAAACATTTCGATCCCTCCAATAGAATGGTGTAAATTATGTAATGATAAAAGTGATAAAAATAATTTTAAAGTATGTCAAAGGAATGATGATATTGGTTTAATGGATGCAATTAAAAATATTTGGAATAATAATTAATAAATTAATAAAAAAAAAAGTTTTTTTTTTTTTTGATTTACATATTAATGATATTTGTTAGTAAAGATGTTTATATGCAATATTTCGCATTTATCATTTGATTATTACTGTTTAGAATCTAAAAAAAAAAACATTTATTGATCTTTATTTTTTAAAATTGAAAGGTAATAGTCCTAGGTATTCGCCATTTACATTTTTGTTGTACAATGTCACGTGCGAAGCAAAATACGGTCTCATTCTTGATTCTTTGATTTTTAGAATACACTTTTAGATTTTTCATCATATCGAATTAATTCACTACAACTTTGTTCGTATAACTCTTTATTTATAAATAATAAATTTGCAGTAAATAAACGTAACCTCATATCATGTGATCATCTGACATGAAACGCTTTTAAGGCATGAAATAAAGAATTATCTAACCTACAAAATGTATGACGTAAAAAATTAAATCATGATCGATCTATGAAAGATATCGATATGCGAACGCTGAGTGCCGTGAATGGGTTTTTATTTAAAGACGGTACGATCAAAATTTTGTTATTATAACACTACATTAAAATCTGTAGGATAAGATATAGTCAGACCTCTATAATTGCACTCTCCATAATTAATTGCACCCACTATTTATACCTTCTCTAAATGCACCCTCCGGTTCGGTCCCAAGCTTATATGATCTCTAATTATTTTGCCTCTATAAATACACACCATCTTTAAATGCACTATTTTGAAAATTATGCATATGGTCCCAAGGGTGTGCAATTATGGAGGTATGACTGTACTTTGAAAGAGACTTCGTATTATAACACTAATAAATTATTGTAGTATTATCATCTCAAATTAAGTTGGGAAACATACAATATTACTAAGTAATTTATTACACTCTACAATGATTTTTGAGTTGATCACGAAATTCTACGTATTTGTACGAATCGTAATTAAGTTCACTATTTAATTTTTTCTTTAAAAATTTTAAAAGAGAAAAATTAAAAATGAACTTAAATATTACTAAAATAAATCGTGAATATAAGCACATTTGAACTTTCATTAAATGATTATGAAAGGTTATACAGTATACTAGAGATGGATTTATGCCAATAAAAATGATATTAATGCATATTCAATTATTTTACTTGATAGATCAAAATATTTTCTTACAAGTTTTTCTTGATAAATAAGTCAAGAAAAAGGATGGTAAAATAATTTTAGAAAACAAAGCATACAGTATCTCCGTATGTACTCAAAAATTATCTTGATTTAAATCAAAAAAATGAACAAATAACAATTATTGGAATTCTTGGATTTCTTGTTTAAAAAAAGTTTGTATGAATCCTAAAATTTTGACTAATTTAATTAATTCCAAACTCCACGAGAAACTCTTTATTATAGATAATTTTAAATTGACATATGGGAAAGTTTAATAAAGTGATGTTTGACAAAACATCTTTCTATTACGAATGATGTAAATAATTGGACGCAAAGGGGAAATGGACATGATATAAAATTCGTTCCGATTTCTTTCAATAGTTATACCATATAAAAAATTGTACCTAAATAAAATGTTAGAATCCGTATGAATTCAAATTATAAGAATTCATTAGGATTCATATGAGTTTATCATTTTATTAGATCATATTTGTGAAATAGCCTATAAACCAGGATGTAAGAATCACACTAATGTAGATTACTTAATTAGGAAAGTTGAAAATTCTTTACATCATCATAGTTGGTTTACAGTAATTCACTTTTAAGCACTAATGATGAGGAATTTTAAGTTATACTGTATAACTCGTTTGTTAACCTTAAATTGTCATTTTTAATTTCATTTTTAAAATGATTGAATGAAAATACTGTATTATTCATTAAAAGATAATAAAGGAGTACGCATTTTTATAACTAATTTTATTTATTATAAATAAATTTTATTTTTACAGTATAGAAGAATTTCCAAAGGTAATTACTATTGTATTCATATATATAATGGTCATAAAGAACCTTTATTTTTTTTAAAACAAGTTAACATTAAACATGGCAGGGAGCTATAGTCATAGTATAATTAGAACTGTAATAATTCTGACTTTTTTTTAATTAAGTTGGCTTATACTACCATACAGTATCATAATTATGATAAATAGTTTAAAAGAATTTCTAAATTTTAACTGGTGGAAAAATTACTGGTAGATCATATGATTGTGTATTAAATATTCACGTGATTTATTATGACGATGCAATTTCATTTGGCTCGCTTCGCTCGCCAGGTTTTTCTAGCCAAACCATAACTTTCACTTTATTTGCAAAATTTTTTTTTATATTTAACATATCTATAAAAAAAATGAGAAATTACTCTTAACTAGCTATTAACATAATTTTTTTATCATTTGGTAAAGGATGATCATTTTCGGTTTATTTTGCTTGTTAATCATTTTTGGCTTAGTTATTTCACTTGTTAATCATTTTAAGGTTAATTATCTTGATGATTGTTAATTTTTTGGTTCAAAAATAAAAAAATATATATATCAGAATATGTGATTAACTTTAAATAATAATACAGAATTACTTGATAAAGCATTTATTTAAAATCATTTTTAGAATTACTACCCTGAAAAAAAATTTTCATGATAGCATTATAACGATAATGAGATGACGATAATGAAAATTTACCGTTTGATTGTTGTTTATTTTTTTGGTTCAAAATAAAAAAAATATGTATCTATATTTAAATAAGTAATACAAACAAATTGTTTATTTACATAACATTAAATTTGTCATCCGGTTGTTGATCATTTTTGGCTGACAAAAATATTATTCAGTTTTCACATGATTTGCTAAAAATTTTATCCCACAATTTTTAAGCAAGAAAGAACATTCTATAAAAGTGCAATATGACCTTATGGGTGGGTGGGTGGCGCGTCACGTTATTGTAATGACTTGAAATGATTGACATGTCATGATAGGTTAACGTTAACGTTAACTTAACGTTAACATAAGATTAGTTTTTGAGTGATTTCCATTTTAAGATGCTGATCCCCCATCTTTGGTATTGATTTGCTGATTATATAAATACATTTCGAATCAAGCTTTTCTATTTTAGTACGATCGGCAACCAACAAATCTTTTAGTGTTTTAAAAAAAATATAAATTGTAAAAAAATAAACTTTTTTTTCAAAAAAAAAAATGTGAAACGGGATAAAAAAGCTGTAAAGAAAAAAATTCTTTTAATTAAAAAAAAAACAAAATATAATTAAAAATGGTAAAAGCTGGTTTAAAAATCATTCTATCTAAAATATAAATTTGAAAAATAAGCTAAAAAATCTATAAATGTGTGACTGTAAAAATTGTAAAAAAGAGCCCATTATATATAATAAGAACAATTAAATGTCATTAACCAGAACTGCATTAGCTTGAAATTGGATGTACACATGATGGGATGTTGACCTTTCAAGGGTTGCTTTCCATTATTTTGAGAATCCTAATCTAGTCGGGAAACTATTTCCTTTTATAGATGCATACTGGTATTATTATAATTTCGCCCTGAAAGATATGCATAATAATTTTTTTTACCTATTATACTATGAGGATTTTCAGAAGTCAAAATTTGTTACTGCGCCTCATTATCACGAAACATATTTTTCTTTGTCAAATTACAATTAGTTTTTCTTAATCATTAAGTTTCAATTTAGATTTTATTCATTATATAAAAAAATGTCCATATTAAGTCATACATGATCCTTATTTACAATATACTTTTCACTCTTGAATACTTTATTACTCATATGATATGCACATATGATTATACCTTATTTTATAAATGACTCAAAGTTAAACAATGACCTTTCTATGTTTTTCATTCTTATTCATAGTTACACCAATATCTAAATGGTGTAGAAGCATTACATGTTCTAGATTAATAAAGGAAAAATGTGTAAATTACGATATATTGCAAATCACATTATAATATTATGTGCCATATTTGTTAATTTTTTTTTCTTTTTTTGGTAAAAATAATTGACATTATATGAGTAAGTCGATTATCATTTCTAAATCAAGCAACTTCTTGTAATATTGACGCAAAATTATTGAAAAAACGCAATATTAACAAAGATGATGTAATATCAATTCAGTATTATTAAAGATTATGTAAGAGCAAATCTTTTTATTTAAAAACCTACATATACATTAGACTGCTAAACTTTCTGCCAAAAAGCATAATTAATGCATATTACTTTCTGCCATAAAAACATAATTATAATTAATTCATATTATTTACTTTCTGCTATTTAATCAACATGAGCACTTCTGAGTTAAAATACTTTGGCCAAGACAGTAAGTCTTGAATTTGACTTGTAATCTTATTTAGTTTATTTAGTTTATTTGCTAATCTTTAAATTATTTACTAATCTTTAAATTCAGTTCTCATTGCTTATTTAAAAGAACGAAAAAGTAAATCCTACCGTGGGTTTTTAAATCTACACTATGATGACATGATCACTTTCTCATCATCATTCTCAGACTGGAAGGATATGGATAATTATTGGGCATTCAAATTTTTAAGAGAAGCAGAGAGCCTTGGGCTGGATTTAAAAAAAAAGGTATGTATTTTTTATTTTGCAAGGTTAGGATTGCTTCTATGAGGATGTGTTCTGATTAGGAGAATTGCTGTCATGTTTGCTTGATAACCACTTATAATTTTGTTGTTGGTAAAGATCTGTTAGTTTTGGAGAAGAAATTAACTATTTACCTTCTTTATTTTAAATAAAATGATGTCACACTACTAATATCTTATTTTTTGCAATAGGTAAAATCAGAGCGTTCAGAAAAATGGGTGAAAATATACTGGGAAGGAATTTTTAAAAAACATAAAAAGGTGAATGTAATATTACAAATTCTTGCACTATTGACAATGGTAATTGATAATACATTCACTAAAGCCATTTAATATATAACAACTTACAGTCAATTGGCATATCTAGTCCAGTTTTTAACACATTTAGTCCAGCTTCTACTAGTGAAGTCCATAATTTAAGAAAGAGGAAAACCATAGATTATAATGAAAATCAGATGACAAGAAAGAATGTAATGTTTTTGCACATAAAATTTATGTGTATTGATTTGACAAAAAGCTTTTACAAACTAATATTTTCTACTTTTTAATAATTTTAATCCAGGTAAGAAGACAATTCATCCAATTTGCAAATGAAAAAGTCATCCAGCCCACTCAATCTAAAACTGTCCAATCCACTCTATATGCAAATGATGAAGAGTTTATCTATAATAATGAAAATGAAAATGAGAAAGAAATTGATAACTTAACCAATTTTGATCTTATTTACCATAACTTAGACCCAGCAAAAATGTGGACTCTTAAATCTTCTGGTCGTATTGTTGAAAAAGTAATTTATAAATATGCACAAAATTTATCATATGAATCATGTTTACATTCCTTTATTATTAATGATGTTGATAAAGAAGCAGAATCTTTATTTCAAAAAGAAGAATGGGAAGAAATATTTTCTTTTAACTTGCAAAAAGTACCAAAAATTGATAAATCACTCACTGATCTTATGAAAAAGTATTCTATTACTGACTTATCCTTATTTCAAAAAATCATTTTTGAACCTTTTTTACCTGCTAATACCTTATATTCCAATAAGGAACATTTTGATTTAAATTATATTCATCTTGCATATAGTATAATACACACACTTTGGGAAAATGAAGATTTCACTTTAGATTCATCAAGATTAGAAGAATGGTATCAATATAATATATGGAGTCCCCTTATTGATTCAGCATTTCATAATTCGAAGATCAATTTGGTATGGGGAGAAGGTATTAAATGTACAGCATCTAGTGATAGAAAAAATAATAAAAGTTGTGATGGAATTTTTAGATTAAAAGGGGATAGATTAGAAATTGGAGGAATTGAAGCTGGAAGAAAATGGGAGGGAAAAAATGAAAGAAAATATCTTCAAGATTGTTTGAAATTAAGTAAAATGCTTAGAGATATGCTGGTACAACTTGTAAAAGAATGTAATGGTAATGAACAAATTATTAGAAAACTACAAACTGTTGGAATGTTGCATAATGCTAATCAATTTCAACTTCTTACCATGGATACTCCAAATGGATATATATGTCGAATTAAATGTTTTGACATTCAGGAAGTTGCTGGACAGATAAATAATCCTCCATTAGCATTTGTAATAAAAGATATATTAAGAGCAAAGGCAATTATGACACAAACATTGGAATTGGTACAAGAAAAGAAATCCAATCTTGATGATCTTGATGACTTTGATAATAATGGAAAAGAAGTTAATAGATCATAACAATATACAACTCATTAAACAATTACTTTCATATTTTAAATTATTACAAATTTTAATATAATATATGAATGCTTATTTTGTTATGTTAGTATAGTAATCTTATTGGATTTTAATATTATTAACAACAAAATTATTTTTATATTATGAATTAATATAGTATCATTTATGCTGTAATGCATACATTTTTTTCAAGTAAATCATCAAATGCATTGCAGTATAAATAATGGTAATTCTTAAATTAGTTACAATTTTGTCTACAGTAATTCACTTTGAGTATAGTTTTGTCTATATCACCTGCTAGTCTGCTACTTTATTATTTTTTTTTATTTTATTATTAATCTATACCTCTAGCTCTATGAAGGAATAACTAATACTAGACTACTCTCTTTAAACCAACACACTACCAACCTATTTCCTGCCACCTTTTTAAGGCACATTTAGTAAAACTATGAATAACGGGATCAACATTCTAAGTTCCCAAAATACTAAATGTACCAAATGCTTCTTTAATTTTCATTTTTTTCTTAAGATAGCTAAGCCTTTGGATACATGAGATTTCAAACAGCTAATTTTTTAGGTTCTTTCAGATTCTTTCAAATTTTTCTTTGCATATAGCATTTTAAATTTTTATTTTTTATTTTAACAAAATATTAACTAATGTTTTAATATTTCACTTTTAGTTTGGATACCCTTTGATATGCAAAACTTTAGTAACAAGTATTTTACAAAAATTGTAACATAAAAAAATATTTCTGATATATTCTAACAGTAGATTAATTTTTACTAGTGATATAATTTTTATATTGATTTTGTATTATATTATATCATTTAAAAATACAATAAACCACTTCACAATATTTATCCCTTCTTTTTTTTAAAAAGTTCCTAATAAAATTTTTTTATTATTTATTTTAACTTTAACTTTGTTTTATTTTGTTTTGTTGCATTAATACATCCTTCTGTCTCTTTCTCTCACACTTTGAGGGAAGACTTATGATCCAAAGCTTAGAGTAGACTTAACTGAAAAAATCATTAATTATGAAATTACAATACAAGACAAGGAGGTAAAACTGAAACACCTTTGGTTTACAGTATCTTATAATTTTGATTTGGTCATTGTGGTAAGTATCATTTAGTATGTACTTACAAGAGAAAGGAATTCATGTGTACTGGCTCTTTTTGCTATGCGAAATTATATTTTGCTAATAACCAGCTGTAGCCTGAGAGAAACTGAGGTTCTATAGTTGTTATAGTAATAAACAATGCAGCAAGTATTCACTAGTTATTTTAGATATTGTTTGCTATAGAATTGTATTTAAACTTATTTATTATTATAAAATATTTTATTATTTATGTTGGTAAATTTATTTCAAAATTAAATCTGAGTTAGGTCTGGATAAGCACATAATTTTTCAGTAGATCAAGATAATTCTGGCCAAAATTAAGCTGACAATTTTTTAGTCTGTATCTGTGTTAGGCCAGATTTATAATATATTAAATTCAGGCCAGGCACTTTAGGTTTTTTTCAAAGCCAATAATCAATCTTTCTTTCATAATGATATACTGTAAATTACTATAAATCCAAGATTTAATTTCATAGAAATTTCATTAATTTAAACATTTTAAAAATGATACACATATTTAAATTTTATAACAAATTAACAAATTATGATTCAAAATTTTTATTATTAAAATAAAATAAATTATATTTATAATTTTCAAGTGTGGGCTGTGCTGAGTTGTAAAATAGGAGTAAATGCAAACCTCAAAAAATAACTAGGAAATGAATATAAATAATTGTAAATAACTTATCAGGCAATATAAGAATTACCATTATTTATACTACAATACTTTTGTGAAAAATGTATTATCAATATTAATATAGAAAATGAGCATTCATATAATATATTAAATTTTTAATGATTTAAATATGAGCTATATTTATTTTTTCTAACCAAAAAATAGCTAATAAGTTCTACTCTTAAATTATCTAAATGGAGTTTGTAAGTTTTACTTAAAGTGATTGCTTGAAAATTCGTGATGGAGTTTTGTGAGTTTCACTTAAAGTAATTGCTTGATGAGTTGTACATTGTTCTGATTTAGTAACTTCTTTTCCATCATCATCAAAGTCATCAAGATCATCAAGATTGGATTTTTTTTCTTGTACCAATTCCAATGTTCGTGTCATAATTGCCTTTGCTTTTAATATATCTTTTATTACAAATGCTAATGGAGGGTTATTTATCTGTCCAGCAACTTCCTGAATGTCAAAACGTTTAATTCGACATATATATCCATTTGGAATATCCATGGTAAGAAGTTGAAATCGGTTAGCACTATGCAACATTCCAACAGTTTGTAGTTTTCTAATAATTTGTTCATCACCATTACATTCTTTTACAAGTTGTACAAGCATATCTCTAAGCATTTTACTTAATTTCAAACTATCTTGAAGATATTTTCTTCCATTTTTTCCCTCCCATTTTCTTCCAGCTTCAATTCCTCCAATTTCTAATCTATCCCCTTTTAATCTAAAAATTCCATCACCTTTTTTACCAATTTTTTTTCGATCTGCATTACAACTTTTGTTATTTTTTCTATCACTAGATGCTGTACTCATACCTTCTCCCCGTACCAAATTGATCTTTGAATTACGAAATGCTGGATCAATAATGGGACACCATATATTATGCTGATACCATCCTTCTAATCTTGATGAATCTAAAGTGAAATCTTCATTTTCCCAAAGTGTGTGTATTATACTGTATGCAAGATGAATATAATTTAAATCAAAATGTTCCTTATTGGAATATAAGATATCAGCAGGTAAAAAAGGTTCAAAAATGATTTTTTGAAATGAGGATAAGTCAGTAATAGAATACTTTTTCATAAGATCAGTGAGTGATTTATCAATTTTTGGTACTTTTTGCAAGTTAAAGGAAAATATTTCTTCCCATTCTTCTTTTTGAAATAAAGATTCTGCTTCTTTATCAATATCATTAATAATAAAGGAATGTAAACATGATTCATATGATAAATTTTGTGCATATTTATAAATTACTTTTTCAACAATACGACCAGAAGATTTAAGAGTCCACATTTTTGCTGGATCTAAGCTATGGTAAATAAGATCAAAATTGGATAAGTTATTAATTTCTTGCTCATTCTCATTTTCATTATTATTGATAAACTCTTCATCATTTACATTATTTAAAGTGGATTGGACAGCTTTATTTTGAATGGACTGGATGACTTTAACATTTGCAGATTGGATGAATTGTCTTCTTATCTGAATTAAAAATTATTAAAAAATGAAAAATATTAATTAAAAAGCTTTTGTCAAATTATTTAAACATTTATAAATATTTACATTCTTTTTTGCCATCTGATTTTCATTATAATCTATGACTTGCCTCTTTCTTAAATTATGGACTTTACTAATACTAGAAGCTGGACTAGACATGTTAGAAGTGACTTTACTAGTAGAAGATGGACTAGATGTGTTAGAAATTGGACTAAATATCTGTAAGTTATTAAATATATCAAATGGCTTAGTGATGTATATGATCATTTACCCATAGTCAATAGTGCAAAAATTTGTAATATTTTTTATTCACCATTTTATGTTCTTTAAAAATTCCTTCCCAGTATATTTCCACCCATTTTTCTAAATGCTCTAATTTTACCTATTGCAAGAAATAAGATATTAGCAGTGTGACAATATTTATTTATGATAAAGAAAGGTACATAGTCAGTTCCTCTTCTGGAACTAATAGCTTTACTTGTTACCAAGACAGTAATTCTCCAAATCAAATGTATTATCATAGAATTACCCTCACTTTGCAAAATAAAAAACATGCACCTTTTCACTTAAATCCAGCCCAAGGCTTTCTGCTTCTCTTAAAAATTTGGATGACCAATAATTATCCATTTCTTTCCAGTTTGAGAATGAAGATAAGGAAGTAATCATGTCATCATGATGTAAATATAAAAATCCACAGTAGGATTTATTTTTTCGTTCTTTTAAATAAGTGATGAGAACTGAATTTAAAGGTTAGTAAATAATTTAAAGATTAGCAAATAAATTAAATAAGAAGATTACAAGCAAAATTCAAGACTTACTGTCTTGGCCAAAGTATTTCAACCCAGAGGTGCTCATGTTGATTATTAAAATAACAGAAAGTAAATAATATGAATTAATTATGTTTTTATGGCAGAAAGTAATATTTATTAATTATGCTTTTATGGCAGAAAATAATATGTATTAATTATATTTTTTGACAATTTAATGTATATATGGGTTTTAAATAAAAAAATTTGCTTTTGAATTGATATTGCATCTACTTTGTTAATATTGCATTTTTTCAACAATTTTGTGTCAATATTACAAGAAGTAGCTCGATTTAGATATGATAAACGAATTATTCATATAGTGTCAATTATTTTACCAATAAAAGAAAAAAAATTAACAAATATGGCACAAATTGTTATTATAATATGATTAGCAATATATCGTAATTTACATATTTTTCATTATTAATCTAAAACACGTAATGCTTCTAATGTACAACACAATTAGATATTGGTGTAAATATGACGAAGAATGAAAAACATAGAAAAGGTCATTGTCTAACTTTGAGTCATTTTTAAAAATTTATGATGAATATCATGTGAGTAATAATATTCCAAAAAGATTGACTGAAAAATATATTGTAAATAAAGATGCATGTATGACTTTATATGAACATTTTCTATAATGAATGAAATTAATAAATTGAAAAATTTTGGATTTACCCAGCGTACCCTATAAAATGTCACGACAAATCACGTGACTGTTTTGTCACATGCCATGTGTCACACCCTTCCTTGTTTCCATTTTTCATAAGTATCTGGGGGACAATTTTTTCAAGGTGTGAAATCTATTTGTCACACATTATTTGTCACAAAGTTAATTTCTTAATTTCTTAATGCCGGCCGTTTCAGGACATTTTTGTAGGGTAGTCCAAATTTCGACCTCTCATATAAGTTTGTAGGTATATATACAAAATGATAAATTGTTATACAATTGTTGCACAGATTGATCTTTGATAATTTGAATTAAAGTCTTAAATGTAACACAAAACTTTGGCTATAATTATATCTATTTTTTGTTTCACATATATTCTATTAAGAGATTATGGTTAGGTGCTAGTCTTCTAGTAATTTGAATTTTAAAAAAAATCTCAATTATTGCTCTGGATTTTTATATATTTTTAAAAATAATTGGTACCTCAAACAACGAAAACAAAAGACGAAATCATTATGCGATGCAATTAGTTACAATGTTCCCAACTCGAGATTTTGACAATTCGGGATTAGACAAGTCGGATAATGTACCTTTGGGATTTCAAGTTTCAGGATTCCCCTGTAATACCGTTTCAGCAGCTTCTACTAATTCGATATTTTTAAAAGAACATTATCTTTGGATTCTAAATAAATTCTTTCATTTTTACTATGTTGTAAAGTCCAATCGATAGTTAAACCTTCGTTACCACCACAAGCTAGGTTCAACGAAAAGTACTATTGAATAATCGATATTAATGAACTGTACTAGATTTTCCCAGCATATTAAACCTGAAAAATGTCACGAAAAATCACGTGCCCTTTTAATCACCGGTGTCACGTCCCTCCGTGTTTTCTATTTTTCATAAGTATCTGAGGGGCTTTAATTTTTTTAGTAGCCGCTTAATGTTGGCCAATTTGTGGCATTTTTTAAGGTTTCGCTGGGGTAGTCATTAATGAAAATATCAATGAAAGGATAAATACTAATGTTTGGAACAAAGAATTCAGTTATTTTTTTTTTTTTCAACGCAAAGTATAAACCTTTTTTGATTTATAGAATTTTTAGATCATCATACCAAGGCGTAATCCTGGTCGAAATTATAAATTTGACCTGAATTAGTCTGCAAAATATACGGATATTCGGGTAATATTCGGATAAATTAGCTGGATATGACATTATACAGATACCAGTACCAGATATAAAAAAAGAATAAAATTTTTTTGTATTGACATCATTTATTATTTTTGCTTCTTTTATATACAGTATATAAAAAAGGGTTACGGTACATTTCGGCGAAACGTCCTTTCGGCGACAAAATCCCACATCCTACCTATTTCTTCTTATCTTTGTTTCCTAATCTTTTCAAAAACTTCTTGATATTTCCTGCAAATATAATGGTTAGGTGACTAGGGTATTTAAGGGTAAGTATTTAAGCTGATTTTTCACCAAATTCCCATATATCTAGACCGTCCAAAAAAGAAAGTTCAAACTGTTAATAAATATTTCGTTGCTGTAAAAATAAAAAAAAATAAGGAACCTAGTAACCTACCTACTAAATTCAAATATGCTTAAAGGCCAAAATGGGACAAACTCTAAAAAAAATGAATTAGTTCTAAAGACGAAAAAAATAAATTAAAAAACCCAAATTTACTTAAATTTTCATATGAGATCGCTAAAATAAAAATGTACCTATCCATAATTTTTTCATGTTAAGAAAAGTGTTTAATTTAGGTAAGAGGAAGGATGAAAAGAGGAGGAGAGGAATAAAAAGAGAGGGAGAAAACAAAAAAGGAAAAAGGAAAAAATGGGAGAGGAAAGGAAAATGAAAGACAGGTAAATGGGAAGAATGAAAAAAAAAGAAAAAGAAAAATAAAGAGAGGGAGTAAAGGAAAGGTGAAGAATGAAAGAAAAGTTTTATTAAAAAAAAAAGCTAAAAAAAATAAAATAATATATCTGTTGTTGCTATTAAAAAAATTTTAAAAAAATATTATAAAAAAGATTCTCAATTCGATATGCCTGTTTATTATTAAAAAAAATATTTTAAGAAGTAAATTGTTAAGAAAAAAATTTTTCTCGGTAAAAAAAAAAAGATCCAATCAAAATAAAGTAAATTATTAAGATAAAAAAAAATTTGTCAGTAAAAAAAAAATTCTAACCAAAAAAAAAAAAGGTAAATTATTGAGAAAAAATTCTAACTAAAAAAAAGTAAATTATTAAGAAAAAAAAATTTCCCTCAGTAAAAAAGAAAAAAAGAAAAAAAAATTGTCTCGGCAAAAAAAGGTTTTACCTAAAACAAAAATAAATTATTAAAAAAATTGTCTTGGTAAAAAAAATCTAACCAAAAAAATCTAGCCAAAAAATAATAATACGTTCGTTAAAAAAAAAGCCTTCGGTAAATAAAAAAGGATCTAACCAAAAAAGGTTAATCAAAAAATTTTGCATATTAACATTAGTAATCAACGTCAAATCAAATAATATTCTAACCTAATATGGAATAGATTAGGTGCGGCAGATCATGTGTTTCAAATTATACAATTCAAATTATTTATACACGGTAATCATATATAATTATAGATTGGCAAATTATTATTATATTACAAATAATAAATTAAAAACAATCCAAACCTAGCTATTATAGTATAAAACAATTAGTCATAAAAATTACTAGCTTAACCAGCCATTATAATTTTGTTAATCAAATTAGTCAGCAAATGATCAGTTACAAGCAATCTTTTAAATATTTAAACAACCTTAATTCGTAAAAAACAATTACAACCTCCTCCTCCCCTACAGAATCAGATACAGAATACAGAATACAGATATATAGAATATAATAATGAACGGTCATTTAGGTCGCACAAATTACCAAAAAAAGGAGATTTTTTTTAGAAAAAAGAAATTGTTTATTACACAAAGAATACACTAAAAATTCATTTCAAGGTAACACAAATCTCTTGGCAGACCATTCTTTATTATATTATGTTAATAAATAAATTGGTAGCATACATTCAATTCAATTTACACGAAAAATATTTTTTTTTTTTTTTTGATCGTCATTTGGTCGGTCATTCTAAGATATAATGGGATAGAATCGATGATCAGGGATTTTCGGAACTGATAATTATTGACACGTGTTTTCATTAAAAATTTTTAGTTTTTAGTTTAGTAAAATATTTTTAAAATACGCCGATTAAATACATTCAACACATTAGACCAATAAAAGGCTAAAAGGCTTTTTCTAAATTCTTTTCTGTTCCTTTTCGTTTTTCATAATATATATTACTAAAAGAAACATTGCACATTAAATTGTCGATTCATCATACTAATTTGAATTTTAATAAAAAATTTCTTCTTTCGGAATTTAACTAATTTCGGGATTAAAGCGATCCATTTTTTTTGTTGTAAGTTCGAAGAAATATGTAACATACGTAATAAGCAATTAAACAAAAATGTCAATTTAAACGATTATAATTCTTGAAAAAATAAATATATAAAGACATTAAGAATAATCCATTTTTCGTCCCTTACCTTTTTATTTTTTTTTTTATCAAAAAAAAAGTACGGGCACGTAATTATTATGTATTATAAAATAATGAAATTAAATTTCAATAAGGTATCGATCCTTTTTATCTCATTATTCGTAATTTGTTCATTGGCCATTCCAGGAAGAATTCATAATATTGATAATGATGAACATCTTCATTTGAGAGCCTATACAAATGAAATTCAAAAGCGTCATGAACCGTTTAAATTTATTCAAACCGATTATTTTAAACCTTTTGTACATCTACCTTTTACTAATAAACCAGTAACTCGTTATTATCAATTGACATTAAAAAAAGTTAAATTATCTCTTGATGGTTTTGAAAGAACTGTTTGGAGTGTAAATGGTCAATATCCTGCTCCAATTATTCGTGCAAATAAAGGAGATAGAATGGTCATAAATGTTGAAAACAGATTTGGTGATCCAGCAGGTATTTAAATTTTTTTTTTTTTTTTTTAAAAAAAAAAAACTTTTAAATATTAGATTCAATTTTTCTTCTTTAAATTTTTAGCCGTCCATTGGCATGGTATGTTCCAAAATGGTACAAATTGGTACGATGGAGTTCCAGGACAAGTAAGTAAAATTATGATTATTTCTTTTTTTTTTTTTAACGTTTGTTTGTTTTTTTATACTTAATAAAAAGTTGAACTTTATTCAATAATAATATTATTAGACTCAATGTCCAATTCCAAATGATGTTTCATTTATTTACAATTTTACTACTGGAGACCAATGCGGTACCTTTTGGTATCATTCTCATTTTATGGCTCAATACGCTGATGGTTTACGAGGAGCATTAATGTAAATTAAATATAATAAGTATTATAATCATTTTATATACATTTATATTACTAATTGTATATTTTAATAAATAAAGTGTCCACGATCCAGATGATCCATATTTAAAAGAATATGATTATGAATATGTCATTACATTATCTGACTGGCATCATAGGTAAAAAGAAATTATACATTTATCTCATTACTTTATAAAAATTCGAAAATTTTATTAAGAATATTATAATTAAAAAATTAACTTATTAATTATAAAGAACAACAGGTGAAATCTTACCAATTCTGTTATCTCCAACTTATACTGGTAGACGACCCGTTCCTGATTCACCACTTTTGAGCGGTCGTGGTAGATATAACTGTACTGGGGCTCCAGATGGATCTAAATGTAAATCAAATGCTCCATTGGCAGTTTATAATGTTAAAAAGAATAAAAAATATAGATTTCGTATAATCAACACTGCATCAGATGCTTTCTTCATATTCTCTATTGATGAACATAAATTAAAACTTATTGAATCAGAAGGTATATATATTAAACCAACTATTATTGAAAAATTACCTATTAATGTTGGACAACGTTATTCTGTAATTGTTAATGCTGATCAACCGATTGGAAATTATTGGATTCGTGCAACTATTGATGAAAGATGTGCTCTATATAACAATGCGTCATTTAATTTTAATTCTTCTATTGATTGGAATGGTCTTGGTATTCTTAAATATGAAGGATCAAAAAATGATAAACCTAAATCAAAAGAATTTGTTGAAAATTTCAAAATTTGTCGTGATCTTGATCCAAAACATTTGAAAACTCTTCAACCCGTTACAAAATATGATGGTAATGTTAGTGACTTTTTTAATATTACCGTTAGTTTTCAAATAGAAGGTGATGGTATAGTAAGAGCTGTAATGAATAATAGTTCATTCATACCACAATTTAATGATCCAACCATAACTAAAATTATGAGACATATACCACCAAAAGAATTACCAAAAGAACAAAATTCATTAGTTTTTGATAATAAAAATGGTATAATAGAAATTGCTTTATGGAATAATAATGCTGATGAACATCCATTTCATTTACACGGACACGTTTTTGGTGTAATGTTTGTTGGTGAAAAAAATGAATATCCTGATGAAAAAAAATATAATAAGAAAAATCCTGTAATTAGTGATACTGTGACCGTTCCAAGTTTTGGATATTTGGTTATACGTTTTATCGCTGATAATCCTGGTATTTGGGCTTTTCATTGTCATATTGAATGGCATGTAGAACTTGGATTGGTTCTTCAATTAGTAGAACTTCCTAGTATTTTAAAGAATGAAACTATACCAAATGATGTTTCATCTTTATGTTTTAAAAATGGTTTTCAAAAGAAGAGAAATCCTACGACACCATTTCATAATCGTGAAAGAACTTTTAATCCTGTTATAATTAATGAAATTAGAAGAGATAATAATAAAATCAGATAGAAAAAAAAAAACCTTTTAAAAATATATTTAGATTTAAACATATTATTTAATAGTTATAAGTTTTTAGTAACTAAAATTTTTATATAATTAAATTAAAAATTTTACTTTTTTAATTTATAGTTTATTGATAAGTAGTAGTTAATGATAATAATTGTATTCTAATATAATTGATTAAAATAGACTTATATGATTGATCATTTATTTTTACTTGAAAGTTTGAAAGTTGAAATCCTTAATTGATAATTAATTAATTTATAATTGGAATGATATTTTTTAATTTTAAATTTAATAAAAAAATTATTTCGAGATATTTGTATCGCCAAATTCACCATCAAATATTTTGTTATAATTTTTCCGAAGTCACATGTAACCGTCCGACTATCATTTTTTTTACAGGCGATCTAGGGCTGTTACTACATCAATGTCATTTTATGTTATTTTAATATAAACGACAAAAAAATCAACAGAAAAGTTATAAATAAGCAATTAAAAGACAATCATAGTGATTAATCATGCCATTTTTTTTAAAAAATTATCATCGTTATACTCACTATGCTAACAACATTTTTTAATTACAAGTCAGGGTAGCCATGATCTTTACTCAGAAGATTCGTTTCAATACCATTCAAAGTTTTGTAAAAAAAATTTTTTTGGATAACAAAAGCTCAACACATGATCTCTCAAATGGGAAATTTGTGTAATGACATGACAATCAATTTTTATGTGCGATGAAAGATTAAAAATTTTTTTTTTTTTAAAAAAAAAAAAACGATACAAACATTAATTTTATTAAAATAAAATACTTTTTTATCTTTTTTATCTTAAAATTACAATAAAGTACTTACTTACATCTTTGCGAAAAATAAAAAAATACACACAACTAGTAAATTTATTTAATTTTTGTAAATAATAATACTAGATTTGTAAAAATTGTCCCCTTTTTAATTGATGCACAAAAATCAATTCAAAAAAAACTCGGATTTGATTTCCCAACGTACGTCCATTATTCGATTAACTTTTCATAATGAATAAAAAATTTTTTTTTTTTTCACGTTGAGAAATTCTCGATTAACTTTCTCATAATAAAATAATTTTTTTTTTTTTATACAAGAGGCAAAATTTTACATACGGCCATATTTACACGATAGTTTATTTTGTATTAAATTTATAAGTTAATTATCAAATAGACATTTCCGTAAATATCGATGTTGATAAAATCGACAGTGATAAAATATTGATAAACCACATAACGGTAAACCTTGGAATGTTGAAGATATAGACGAGGGTTAACTTAAATTAGATGATACTGTTCAACCTGTTAAAATTAGTATGTCGTACAAGTATGAGGAGGATATATTTGCTACTCATAATTATTTGATTATTTTGATTATATTTCGGAGTATGGTTTTTTCAGAAGTTTGTAAAAAATGGGGATAATAAATATAATAAAATTAATTTTTAAAAATAATCGAGAATAAATTATAATAAAATAATAAAAATAAGAAATATCGGAATTTTCAGTAATGAAAAATTTATTTGTCTAAAAGTTGATGATAAAATTCAAATCGAATTAGGAATTTATTTTTCTTCTTTAGATATAAATGATGATAAACTTTATTATTACTCTATTACTCGTACTAATCTATTTTAAAATTAATCGACTATAATATAATTTTATGAATCATACTGGTTTGTATTATTATGTATCAGATAAAGGAATCTGGTTAACCGGTTAAGGCATCTTAAAAGTCGGTTAATCGGTTAAGATCATAATTCTGATCTCATTCAGTATATAATACGGCCCAAAGAAATGTAATTATAGTTACATGTTTCCACAGCTTAAAGTTTAATTCTCTATTTTTTAATTATTTATTAATAGTTTAATACGGTAACAGTATTAATCTCTCAACAGATAAATATGTAAGTAAAATCAAAAATCGGTACAACTTGCGACCAAAAAAATTCTGAAATATTTTTTTAATAATACCTGGTTAAAAAAACCATATGCTTAACATCATTAAAGAACTGACGAAATTGAATTTAAAGTATTGGTTATGTCAAAATTTTATTGATATTAAATAGTTTATTTTATTATGTCATTTGAATAACAAAATCATAATTGAAACGAAATAGTTCCAATGAGTTTTTAGCTTTAAAATTCAATTAATTCAATAATGTTACATTTATGATGCAAGTCTCATGATTTATTTGAGCTTTTAATAGCTTAATGATATTCTTAAAAAAAATTAAATGTCAAAAATCTTGATATTATTATACTAAAAAAAAGAAAATCGTGAGAATTCATCTATTAGAATATTTTTTTGGAGTTAGCCTTTTATAGAAATTAAAATGAGTTTAATAAAAATGTTGTTTTATTCAACAAATATTTTAATGTATTATAGAGTGTAATATTTATATGAGTAAAAATTTAATATTGTAATGTAATTATTGCTAATATCTTAAATGATTTCTAGATTTATCCGATATAAAAAAAAAATTATTTGAAAATAATGAAAATTTACTATGAATATAGTCTATTTTGTAATTAATTTTCTCACAGGAAGTCTCCCACACACTATTCATGCTACGTTGTTGCTTATAAAATTAATTTGTATTGTGTGGTTTATATTTCGAGTTGTGCACTCTGGATAATTTTTTCCGGAAGTTAGTATAATAAATTAAACTTTCCTATTTTCATTAAGTTAATTTTGATTTGGAATTATTAAATTATAAAGTAAATTCTAACGTCATCAGTTAAAAATCGCCGTCGATTTGTATTAATATGGTGCTAATTTGATTGATTCCCTTTTGGGGTCGGTGTTTAACAATAAAAAAAAAATAAAAAAATGAGATAAAATGTACATAACAAAATACCTAACTAATACATAATACACAACTAAATCATAAACAAAATTTATAAATTTATATTAACTAAAATTTGCGTTGACTGAAAAATCTACCTAGACTAACTTTATTTATTACAGTACATCTTACTTCAAATATCCGGGTCAAAATACTGTACCACCGTTGAGCTACTAGTAAAGCATCTTATTACTAAGTACTAAAAAACTAAAACTAGAATTCCTAATATTTAATTGCTCCCACAGGACACAAGCCACACAACCCACAAGCAGTTATCCTGGAAATCTTATCTTTCAAAGCAAGGGTCCGCAGGAGAGTCGTCCTAAATTTTCTTCCTGATGATCGTCATACCGCAGCAAATGATTTATATCGGCTAAATTTATGCCGATTCTTTTTTATCCTCATTGAGTAGATTAAATTGATTAAATTGGTACAGGCACGGAGTTACACAGCAGGTACAATTCAACGAATATTTATGTATTAGGTAACACTAAATTTTTTTTTATGACCGTGGAATTCTTTTTCAAACAAATTTGAGACAAACTTACTTCCAACAGAATTATATTATAAAAATGAGCTTCATTAATGAAAACCAACTAATGTCTGAATTTAATGAATTGAATATTTCTAATAAAGATTCTAATTCTGTAAAAATTAATCATAAAAATTGTTATAATCCAAAGAAAAAAAAATTTTGGTGTAAAGAATGTGTTCCTCGTTGCATAATTGAAGGATGGACCAGCAGTGGAAATGATGATATTGATAATCTTACCAAGGATTCGATTTATAATGCAGGTTATTATTACGACAACAATTATTATCCATTATTTCTTGAATGGGTTCCATTTGATAGATTTGAAGATATGAAACAAATAGGTGAAGGCGGATTTGCAAAAGTGTATTCTGCAACTTGGATTGATGGTATAGCAAAATACATTAAACAAGATGATGGAAATTGGATAAAAAGTGAACCTAAATCCAAAAAAGTTGCTTTAAAAAGGCTGAATGGATCACAGAACATGTCAGCTGATTTTTTAAATGAGGTATATTTTTTTCACATGTACTTATTTATAATCTTAATAACTACTATTAATTTAATTTATTCTAATTTGTATAATAGCTTAAAACACATCGGAAATTAAATTGCTTACAATTTGGTACTTTAGGATTTTATGGAATAACTAAAGATCCAGATACTGAAGAATTTATGATAATTATGCAATATGCATATAATGGAAGTTTGAGAAATGTTCTTTCAAGTAATTTTAACAAAACTTTATGGGATACGAAAATTATATATTTATTGAACGCAGCACTGGACCTTGAAAATTTACATAAATTAGGATGTTTTCATAAAGATTTTCATAGTGGAAATATATTAAGAACTTGTGAAGTAACTTATATTTCAGATTTTGGATTATCTGGACCATCAAATGAACAGAAATCATCAGATAGTAATAAAATAGTTGGTGTGTTGCCATATATTGCTCCAGAAGTTTTAAATGGAGAACCATATACATTATCTTCTGATATTTATAGTTTTGGTGTAGTTATGGCTGAATTATCATCTGGGAAACCACCTTTTCATAAAAGAAAACATGATAATAGCTTAGCATTAAAAATATGTAATGGACTCAGACCAGAATTTGGAAAAGGAACTCCTGAAATTTATAAGAAATTAGCTCATAGATGTATGAATGCTAATCCAAATCAAAGACCAACAGCTAATGAATTAAAAGAAATATTAAAGTGTTGGTATTTGAAAAATTATAATGAAGATAATGAAAAATATGGTTATAAAAGAGAGGAAGTTGAAGCTGTATTTAAAGAAGCTGATAAAGAGATACCAAATATTTCAGCCTTGTATGAAAAAGATCCTGATGCTATTTACACTAGTAGAGCATTTGCATTTAAAAATTTATCAAAACCTATTAATTCATCTTTTATTGTTACTACATATCTTAATGAAGAAGATAATGAAGGTATTGTATTATATATTATTTATATAAATTTTATAATATAATTAAGATAATTCATTATAATAGGTTGTCAGGATTCTCAGTTAGTTGACTTAGAGATTTCTAGTTCATTAAAATTAAAGGGTGAGTATTAACTTATTACCTTTATCTATTTTTCATGATGTAGAATAAACTAATAATTTTTAAATAATAGATGATGATGTTGACAACTAAACGAATCAAATTCATCAAAATCTTATACTCAAATATTGTTTTTATTTATTTATACTATCTTAAGGTTATATTTAGAATTATGTGGATTTTTTTTTTAATAAATATTTGTATATATAGTATTGTAAAGGAAAAATCTTACCTTCATGGCTTTGTATTAGTTATTTTTATTTCTATTACTATTTTCTCACTTCTAGTTTGTTCAATAACTCATTTCTACAAGTCATCTTGTTTAAAATAATAAAATAGCAATAAATAATATCTTTTAAATGTAAATTTGGATTTTCACAAAGAATTAACACATCGTTTTTTACAAACTTATTAAGAACAAAAATAATGTTAGATTTATTTTTTTCTATCAAATATTTATGGCCGCTTGATGTTAAGAAGCAGTTTACCAAAGGTTAAGATATTTTACTCATATAATTATATCTTAATAAAGAATTATAAATTATATGATATTATTCTCTTTCGTACCGTAGCTCATACTAGTCCGTAAATCATAGAGTTGGTAGAATAACTGAATACGTTTTCTTTTGCATTTTTGTTTTTGCCAATTGCATTATAATAAAATATTTTCAAAAGACAAATGATAACCGAACCCCTTTTTCAGATATAAAATTTAAAATTTTATATGATATAATTTCTATACCGTCTAAAAAAATCCATAACAAGTACTTCATTATTTATTCCTGATAGTTTGATTAAATCGTTGATGATATTATAATAAAGCATTGATTTTTTTTTTTTTTTTGATATATTTTATCATAATTAAAGTGTTTGTTTAAAATGGCATTATTTTCCTATAGAAATCACAACAATTTTTTTATGAATACCATAAAAATCGCAAAAAAAATGCTGAAGAAAAATACATAAAATATTAGTAGTCATTTAAAGTAACTGTTATGCTGTATATGTATATAGATTCGTATAAAAATTATATTGAAAAATTTTCTTTAAATTTATAATAATAATGATATGATCTTAGTACATAATTTTGGCGTGTTTATGTCATTTCTTTATTATTTTTTTTTTAATGAAAATTGTGAAATTTATATTTTTTATCCTTGTTTAATTTAATAAAATAGGGTACAATTTATTCAATGATTTTTTCGCGTTCGATAATTAAATTACTTTTATTTAACATATAATCATTATTTTATTCTTATCAATAAAGTACTCAAAAAAAAAAAAAAAAAAAAAAAAAAAAAATTTTTTGTGGTATTTTTTTAAAAAAAAATTAAAAATTTAAAAAAAAAAAAAAAAAAAAAAAAAAAAAAAAAAAAAAAAAAAATATCTTTTGTGTGATTGTTTTCTAAAAAAATTAAAAATTTCAAAATAGAAATAAAATCTTCACTCCGATTGATATATTTTATAATTTTCAATACTTATAATTTCATATAAAATGCTCGAACGAGACATAAATTTTGACCACTTTAGGTTATAAAAATTAAATTGCAATTAGCAAAAAATTCATTTATTGGAAAAAATTTACCATAAACGCATACCGTGTAACTTTGATCGTTCAACATTACGTTTTACTACGTTAAAATTTTTTTTATACACAATATATTGATTTATTATAATTTATTTCTGTTAAAATAAAAATATGTTTAAGTTTCTATCAAAAAAAAATGCTAAATATAAATTCCTCATATATTTCGAGTTTAATAAATTATAGTAATTTAAGGTCTGCACAATAAATAATATTTATTACCAATTAATAAATTATTAATTAAAATGTGAATTATATTATAAACTAAAATAAAAAAAAAATAAATTATAAAATTAAAAAAATAAAGTCATGTTAATTCTAAGATCCGCCATCATTAATTTTTAAATTAAGTATATCAATCTGTAAACAATCTATTAAAGAAATTACAAAATTAATAAATAAAGTCATTCTTAACACTAAGATCCATTTTTTAATTTAGTAGTATCAATCTGTAAAGAATCTATCAATAAAAATAAATTCATTAGCGCTTTTATTTAATAATTAATTTGTATATATTTTAAAGTTAATTATGTACCTGAAAATTTCACGCTCATAATCTTATCATCTTGTTCATCATAATTTACTGGTTCAGGAAGATTATTAAAATTAAGCAATCTACTTGTATAAGTAGCTTCAGGATGTGTTTCATATGATAAATCAGTTAAAAGTGTATTTCCAGTTGATATATTATTATTATTGATTTTTTCTGCTTCTCTGATTTCACTGTTTAATTCTGATTGATTATTAGTAAGTTCATCATTCCATTTATCCAAAATTTCTATGATTTCTTCTGCCGTTGGTCGATTTAATGAATTTACATCTAAGCATTTTTTGATCAAATTCACAAATGATTTAGGGACCTTAAAATTGAACCTTGGCCTAAGTCCTTGACAAATTTTTATGGCTAAATTTTCATCATGGCTTACATTATGATAAGGAGGTAAACCAGAAATTACTTCATACATAATTATACCAAAACTATAAATATCAGAAGCTTTGGTGTAATTTTGTCCTCTCAAAACTTCAGGAGCAATATAAGGTAAAACACCATATATTTTATTTGTTCCAATTTCTGATGCTTTATAATCTGCAGGTTTACATAATCCCATATCAGTTATACTAGAATAATATGGAAACTTTAATACATTACCAATATGTAAATCTCGATGAATTAATCCATTTTTATGAATATTATAAAGTCCAAATGCAATACAATATAAATCATTAATCTTAGTATCCCAACTTAATTTGTCATAGTTTTCATTTAAGTAACTTCGTAAACTTCCATGTTCCGCATAATCTAAAACCATCATATAATTTTTCGTATTTGGATCTTGAGTTATTCCATAAAGTTTAACGATAGAACTACCATAATAAGTGATTTTATGATGTAATGTAATCTAAATATTAAATGAATGAATAAATGAATGAGTGAGTGAATTAACCAAGTAAATACAAATTACTGATTAGTAAATTAATAAAAGTTCAAATTAACTCGCATACCTCATTGATAAAATCTAATGTAATATTTTTTGAATTATTTAAACTTTTCAGAGCTACAAACATATTAGAACCAAGTCTTTTCCAATTTTTGTTTTTATTATTCCAACTATGAATATAACCATCACTCCATTTCGCTTTATATACCGTTCCAAATCCTCCTTTTGCAATATATTCAATATCATGAAGTCTATTATATGGTATCCACTCTAATAATTTATGATAACCATTCACTGATAATTGAATATCTTGAATAAATTTATCAATATCATCATTATCACTAGTCCAATTTTTAAAATTTTGTTGAAAATGTTTTGCATTACAAGAATTACACCATTGATATCCAGTATTTTTTTGATCACATTCTTTACACCTATTCGATCTAGTTCGATTAATTAATCGAAAAACAAGTTTAACAAACTTCATTCACAGAATTTAATTTATAATAATGATAATGAATAATGAAATTTTTTTAACGAAGAAAATTCTTCCATGGGATTATTAAAAAAATTCTAATTTATGCATTGTAACAAACAATGTGCGACCAATCTCTGTTACTGCGCCAAATTGTTTTACAAATTTGATTAATCGATATGGCTGGGAAACATATCACGTGATCGTAAAATGAAGAAATGCTCCGTGTTTTTTTTTTTTTTTTTTTTTTTTTTTTTTTTTTTTTTTTTTGTTGTTGTTCGATGACTTAATAATTTCAATGATTCATTAAGATCTAATTATTTGTGGATGTAAAGTAATTTTAGTAATTATCATATCTTTACATTCTTATTACTTCAAACGTGTTTTATTTATATACTTATTACGTTATTATAGGTCGCACAAAAATTGATATAATACAAACTTCGTGGCATGTAACCTAACAGCTAATTGATTAGCAAGTCCTTTTTTTTTCAATGATCACAACGTTATAATTCAAGTTGGTGAAAATCAAAATACAAAAGAATTTCAAAAGGGTTCTTTCTGCTAATAAAATGACAATGATTCACAAAAAAAAAATCTAGTGTATAAATATTAAAAATTCTTGTAAAAAAAGTGATTCACTTTCACAATACAAAATCACATGACAACCTCGCAAAATCAAAACGGCAATAATGATTTTAAGTAAGGATTATTTAATTTTTTTTTTTCAAAGAATTTTTTTTTTTATTTAATTCAAATTGCATATAAATACATTTTTTTACATTTACACTGGTGAACTTGATTTAACTAAGTAATCGGTAAAAACATTCTTGATTTATTAGTTGCATTCGATTAATTACTTCTCGAAGAGTTATTTGGACATTATTCAAGATTAATTAATTAAGGCTGATTGGATTTACGATAATTTGTTTCTCGTTCTTCTTGCAATATTTATATTTGATAGTTGCAAATTAAATGATCATTGTTTCGATTATATTTGTAAAAATTCGTTGCCATTTATTAATTATCTTTCGATAGACGGACAAGGAAATTCTTTCTTGACTTACAATTTGAAGATCTAATTAAATGGTGCATCAAACAAACTTCAGGTATTGGGAGTGAGATTAGTGATAAAATAAAATGGAATAAAAAGAATTATGAAGAATTAAAGTAGAATTTAAGTCAATTTATTCCCATTATTCAACTTGTTAAATTTCTTGCGAAGATTTTTATGATAAAGTACGTTCTTACAAGGTCATTACTTATAATTAAATCTACGACAAATTAAAGGATTAGAAAAATTGTATCAAAATTATTTTGCAAAATATAAAACCTAATAAATAAAATTCAATGTTTGCTTTCTCGTAAAATTGATCCATTAATAATATTATCATGGTAGTTATTATAATTGATAATATACAAAATAAATAAAGTGAATGAAGTGCGGCGAGTATAGTTTTAATTGAAGAAAAAAAATCTTAGATGGATATGGTTCTAAGGGGTTTAAACTTTAAAATGATTAAGAAGTTACCAATTATCATTAATCAGATAACCTTATTATTACATTTGGTGAAGATACTCGATATATGAAAATAATTTGTTTAATAAATATACTTTGATAGTAACAATGGTTATGATTTGTAGTTTGTGTATCTTGATAGTTTTGTGAGTATTTTAAATACAGAAGTAGTTAATACTATTGATGAAATTTATTTATAATATAATCATGCGTTATTTTACGGTTTACTTACTGTAATAAATCATATAAATAATAGCTTTTTTGCGATCCTTGAAATTCTTCATGGAATGTTATCACTCTTTATCAAAAAAAAAGAATTATTATAGGTCACTTAAACCTTTTGTTTATTAAAATTTCAAAAAAAATGTTCGCCTCGTATTTTTAAAATTCTTCCTTAAAGATATTATATAGTTGTGATCCGGTAATTCAAATTCTTACGTAAATTTGTTTAAGTGATGTTTCTGTATTTTTTTTTATCTTATTTTTCTTTTTCTTTTCAAATATAAACTCGATTTCTATATTAATAAACTCGATGTCTATATTAAGTAATCATAATGATGGTAAAACTATGACAAATCATAATATTGTAACATTACTACGTTAAAGGATTTTAAATAACATCGCTTTTAAGTTGCAAATATTATAATTCTTATACTTGAGTTATTAGAAATAATACCAAAGTATTTATTAGCTACGATTTAAATAATACAGCACATTAAAAAATCTTTACTGTCCGGGGCATGCACATTCTATTGTTATGCACGACGATTTGATAGTTAACCTATGTATTATTCCTTCCTTTAATCACGTCATCCTTATTCACCCCTGCATTTTCTTTTTTTGATTATATACACTGACAAAGGACTATTTATTAGGATTTTTTATTTCTATAAATTACTCATACATAATAATTCCTTATGACGTATAACACAAAACTTGATGTGGGTTTTGTCATGACTCATGAGTATATAATCTAAATATTATAAATATGTCGGTTTTCTTTATCTTTTTAGGTCTTCATCTTTTTTTAGGCCTGTCTAGGTCTCCTCTTTATTCTTAGGCCCTTTTACTTTACGTTTTCCTTTAGGTAATTGGGTTGTGAGTAGGTTTGTGTGTGGGTTTGTGTGTGGGAAGTGTCCATGTTGTGCATTTCCTTGTTCTTTCCCCTTCCCCTCTCTCGTTTTTTTCTCTTTTTCCCCTTTCCCTTCGTTTTCCCTTTCGTTTTCCCCTCTCCCTTCGTTTTCCCTTCGTTTTCCCCTTTCCCTTCGTTTTCCCTTCGTTTTCCTTCTTTTTCCCTTCGTTTCCCCTTTCCCCTTTACCCCCTGATCAATGTTGCTGCACCTCAACGTGTGACAACAAGTTTTTTAAAGTCAGCAACAATTAGTGTAAGTCATCAATTGGTTTGTTCACTTTATTAATTTATTAAATTGATTTCATATAAACATAACTAAATAAATAATTTGATATATCTAACTTTTTAACACTATTTGATTTTAAATTATTGTGCAAAGTTTTTTCCATAATAACATTCTTAAGACTAGCACATTGATTATTGAAGAAATTTTTAACATATAAATTTAAGAAATAATTTCTATATAAAATCCTTCCCAATTATATGATAGTAAGTTTATTAAAGTAGGAATTTTAAAATTAGAATTATTTATTGAATTCAAATCAAAATTTAACAGTGATTCAGAATTGTTTGATGAAATAAATATTGACTAAAATTTTTCAATAATATTTGTTTATAATTTTTCAAATATTTTGGATATTCAAATAGTAAATTATATTCTTCGATTTTAATATTATTAAATATTAATAAGTTTTGATTTATTTTTTAATTGATTTATCAATAGATTAAAATCATATTCACATTATTTAACTAATATACATTGAATGACAATTATAAATGTTTTCTAAATATAACTGTAAATAAAAATCATTTTTAGGAAGAGCAATAAAAATTTTAAACAATGAAACAAAATATATATAATTTAATACAGGCACATGATTTGATGGTCTTTTTGTTCTGATATAATATTAGTTCTAAGTGAATTCTTTACATTTACTCCTCTTTTGTTTAAATTACGTTACGTGTTCTAGTTGAATAAAGTATGATTCATATTGGATCAAGTAATGGCATTTTTAAAATAATTCGTTGAAGACTATTTTTTAAATTTAATTTTGAAATTTAAAAAGATTCCGAAAAAAATTATTGAAAGCCTCATAAGCAGTAATGCACGTGACTGCAGATGCATGGTATGGTCGGTATGGACACTCAGATTCTTTGTGGCTTCCATAAATCTTTGGTCTAGTGACTATAAAGTCTTATCCAAAGTTAAGAATTTAAAATTCAATTTTTTCGAACCATATTTGTTTACAGTATATATAATACTCAAATTATGTCTCGAAATTTATTTCAGAAATAAATTTCCAATCCATGGGTTTCTTACCCTTGCAATCTCTATTTAAATTATTTAGTCGTTCTAATATAGATCAAAATGAATTATCAAAACTATCTAAAAGTAAATTTACCAAATTTTTCTTTAAATAGTCATCATCACCAGAAGTTCACATAATTTCTATCTTCCTTTTTTCCTCCGTTTCTTTTTCAGAAAAAAAATATTCCATTTCATCTAGCCTTTTTATTAATAAAATAAAACTATTCATAAATGAGCCATGGAATTAAATCAAAATCTCCGTACAAATTTTTTTTAGAATAATAAGGCAATATTATAAAATAATATGTTTAGTGCATGGTGCACACTTTTCAACAGGATCGCCTCTTTTATTGTTCCCCAAGGGATGTAGTGCACAATACTATTAATAATAAAATATTGTCTGATTTAGTGCGACTATATTTTGATTCAATTCAAAACTTAAAATAAAATTTAAAGTGAATTAATTATACAAGAAAGTAATACAAGTGTAAATCTTTTTAAGCAAAGATTTTTGTACTTTAAGGAGAACAATAAAATTCACATTATATGATATTTTTAGAAAACACATTTTTTCTTCCTAAAAAGGGAAATGAAACAAAAATAAATTTGGGATGATTCAAAATGCAATTTACATGTGTGAGAAAAATTTATCCCTTAGATACAATTATGATAAACTTAAATAACAATAGTTTAAATAATTATTTTAACTCTGCCATTTATAATTTCGTCCATCTAAAACAGATAAATATGGTAATAATATTTATGCAAAACGTATTGTATACAACATGTTGATCACAAGTACAAGTATGAGGAGTCTGATTAATCAATCAATAGTATGATAAATTTTTACTAAACTCCCAAAAAATTTTTTTTTTTTTTTTTCTCTAAATTTTTTTCTACCATTATAAAATTAAAGAAAATTTCTAAAAAAAAAAATTTACTTTTAACATATTTCTACATAATATGAAACATTAAAAACAATTTTTCAATGATATGCATACATTTCATATGTAAATTATCATTTTTAATTGTGTTATATTGAATTTTACTTATAAGTGAAAATTACTAATGTTAATAATGAAATCACTAGTGTTTATAAGTCTAACTTCCAAAAAAGAGGCCAAGAATAATTTAATAGTGTCTGTAATGACATGACTAATAATGTAAAATGGGATAATTAGTGTCCATAATAGCATGATCACTCATAGCGATATCATAAAGAAATTGCTGATGGTTCATAATGAAGCAGCTGATAAGCAATTTTGCATGTTTCGCTATCTCATGGGTACAGCAGGTATCCTCATTCAAGATAAGCAATTAACAGCTAGTAGCATAAGAAAGTGATCAAAGGTTATTTAGCAATTGGGTACAACAGGTACGTATTTAGAATTATACTAATGTTTTATGAATTAGTAACTTTAGTAACTTATTGAATTTAACCTCTGACTTAAAGGATTATCAGTATTCTCACTGAATAAGCTTTTTTTTTTATATTACAAAAAGAAACTATCAATTAACATATATTTATTATACAACTGCATATTGAGAATCAGCTAATTCAAAATCATTGGATAGTAATTAAAAAATAGATAATTATAATGTATAAATTTCAATGTAACCAATATTGATTATTATGTTTCAATTTATTATTTAACTTTTAAAAAAAGGTGATGCTGCTGGATGAGCTGTTTTGAGATTCTTTTATTTCTTTTTTTTTACCCTGATGAACTTCTAAAAACCATGGTGGACTATCATATCTTTCAAATTTTTTCAATTTCTTTATAATTATTATTTTGTTTATACAATTTAATTTTTTTTATTATGTGCAAGGTGTTTATTAGTAATACTGTAGACCAGTTGGACTTTACCATTGCCCGATCTTTCTGTTTGTTCTCCATCATGCTTGATGTTAGGTTTCTGAATATTATACATTGAAAATTTTTACATTTTTGGAACTTTTTTTAATTGTTATTGTTATTATTGCAGATGGAACACATTGTCAAATGCTGATTGAGAGGAAGCATTTCTAGCAATAATTCTGAACTTTGAAATATGATCACTATCAGATATGGAAGATAAGATTCATGAAAAGAAGATCATGTGTATGGATGCTGTCAAAGTAATTTACTAATGATCATTTGTTGATTATGTTTATTTATCATTGCTACCATTTATTAATGTTAAATATATATACTATATATGTGTATAGGATTTTCTATCAATCCATTTATCCAGCTGGTATTTGCAACAGAGCAGGATGATACTCAACTTGTGTAGCAACCAATATTCACCATCAATTTGTAATGTAACTGTCTCTAGAGAAATGACACCAATTAGAGGCAACAAATCTTATAGAAATACTCAGAGCATGTATTTATCATATTATGCATAATCAGATCTATTGGTGTGAATATGTAAATTCTGCCTCTTTGACTTCAAATATTCTTAACGAATTTGTCCTTAACCTATAAGGAATTATATAAGGTAATTATTAATAAAAGATTTAATCATCATGATTGGATCAATTTCTAAAGAAAAGAAACCAATTCTGTGATTTTTTCATAACCTTTTTTTCTAATAGTGAGAAGTCTGTACAAAAAGAATGTACAAAAAGAATGTACTTGAATAACTTTGTGTGATGTGATAATATGCCCATAAATTTAAAATGCTCTTGTATGATAAAGTTGCAAATCTACAAATTCAAGAAAGAATTTTGTTAGTGAAAAAGGGTTAGATGGTCAGAGTTACTTTGATTGCCATACTTTGATCCAATTTAGTTTATTGTAGATCCAATGCACTGCTTATTCTTAGGAATTGCGAGGTGGATAATGAAAAGGATTTTAATCATCATGATTGGATCAATTTCTAAAGAAAAGAAACCAATTCTATAACCTTATTTTCTAATAGTGAGAAGTCTGTACAAAAAAAATGCACTTAAATAACTTCATGTGATGTGATAATATGCCCATAAATCTAATGTTTGTAAGCATAATGCATACCCGGTACTAAATTTATTACAGAACTAGAAATAAAGATATGCATTGCACAAAAAAGAGAACTTGTCCTTTTTATGTATATTTTTGGTCTTGTCTGAACAAGTAATTAAAAAATCAGAAATCCGTATACATTTTCTCAATGACTTTAGAATTATAACATGCCGCATTAAAAATGCTAGGCAACAAAATTTTATATTCATATTTTCTGCTTTTTTTTTCTCGAATTAACCAAATTTTGGTAAAAATTATTTTAGTATATCAGAACTTTGCAACAGCACATTTTAACAATTATAAATTATAAATTTTATGCAAATTCGATTAAACAAATTTTAGTTTGGTTACAGTAAAAGTTTCTAACTCTATATCAAAAATTTTTTCTTCTATAGGTAAAATCTTTTATAAATATCATGATTGCTAATATGAATGAGAATGTAAAATAGCTGAGTGTGCATAAAATCATTTTTGCCAACATGGATAATGATATTGTAATCATCAGAATTATCCAGTATTAAGTAAAAGTCTTTTTGAAATATTGGAATAAAAAAGTGATGTCATTTTTTTTTTAAAAAAAAACGAAGTGGCGTACGATTATATGAATGAATAATTATTTATTGTATATTTACAAAGCCAATTTAGCTATTATATTGAAACCATATACTATCCAAGTAATTACGGTATGCACTCGTGACAAAATAGTAAACTAGTATATTTGTTCATAGTTCGATCCATTTCTTAAGTTTCGAAATTAATTTGAAAATATTTTCCGTAAACAAAGTTAGGTGGATCTGATAATATTATTTCAAAATTACTTACTGTATATTTAAAATGCTTACGAAGTAGAAATAGTTTCAAAACACTATTTTTAATTTAGAAATCATTGAATTTCTCCAAATTAAGGTAATTATTATACTTTTAGTCTAATACTTATTTTTATTTTTTATAACGATAATAGCTCTTCATTATAAAAATAATTTATCGGGTTTTTTTTATAAGCTGTTCAAGATATTAAACTACTCGGACAACCAATTTTAGGTAAGACGTTCAAAGTGGAAATATATATATTCCGGATGAATTATTGTATTAAGAAGAGGTATATTAGGGAACGGTTCTGGAAACCTTTGTTGAGTTCGGAGCGTGATGATCTCTATCATGAATGTTTAACAACTCAACAAAAAGTAAAATACAAAAATAAATTGACTTAATTTTATGTTTTTGTATTTGCTTTGTATTTTAATTACAAAAATTTCTTTGACTAGATTTTAAATATAAAGTGTGACAAATATAAAATCTACACATAAAAAAATTTCGTGACTCATTATTGCGTAAATTCTTAAAATCCGCAGCAAAAAAAATAAACATTTGAACCTCAGATTCAAGAATAATTTTTCTTTAATCTGTATATTGATATTTTTTTTATTTACAAAATTTCATGATTTTATCAAAAACTAATAAGACCAAGTAGCGTTCTTAAACAAAAATTTGGTATAAAGTCTGTCAAAATTCCGTGAACAAGCTGTTTACACACATGCTTCTGAACTTTTCATGGTCCTTCACTTCGCTGTTAGGGTATGTAAATATACACCGACGACAAAGAGGATAATGTGACGCAGCAAAGCCATGGAAAACAGAGAACAAATCAGATTCATCCCGGACGACCTTCTAAAGGCAAGTAACATAAAAGAAGACTAAATTTGGAAAAATCTCTACCACAGAAGAACGACAAACTGCTGGTAAAACCATTCGCTACAAAACAGCGAAATCAATGCAAAAGATCATCACTGGTCACATGATATGTAATCAAAGTTCGATTTACCCCCAAGATTTCTAGTAAAATTCCACCCACACGTGATCAGTGATGTTTAAGAGGGCGTGAAAAATATTTTTTTCACCACTGTCCCCAGAATACTTATGAAAAAAAGAAAACGGTAGGTGTGACGCGAGGTGACATTTTATGCAGGTCACGTGGAGGTGAAAAATCTTGGGGAAGATCAAAAGTTCGTGACATCGTACCATCGAAATGATCCCCGGAAAAAACACTCAACGGGTCAATATGGAGTACACCGATTTCAGTAACTGTCAAGGAACAGTAATATTAATCTTTTCACGTAAGAATAGAGCCTATGTTTCTACACGCTAGGTGGAGTGCACGTACGACCGTACGATGAATCCCTGACAAATGGCATTATTAAAAATATTTTTTTTCAAAGCATTGCGACAATTTATTCTCTAGAATGACTAAATTTCAATTATTACGCCCATTCTAATAAATCAATCATGTTACATTTTTTTTAATTCAAGTAATATTTATTTCAAGTATTAACGATTTAAATAAAGCATTATATTTAAAACGTTTTATAACAGTGTTCTATTCTTATACTAAAGTTAAACCGTATTTAACTATCATTCTTTATATTTGAAATAAGTACATTTAATGGTCTACTAGCGTAAATTGCATTGGAATGCGAAATATTATGGCTTATAGAATTTATATCCATTGTAGATAACCTACAAATACCAATAGTATGTCGTCAAATATTTTAATTTAAAAAAGAAAAATCTTGAATTTATACTAACCTTTGGGTACTTTTATCAATATCAAAATCTAAATCGGTTGATTTATATCCTATAAAATAAAAAATAAACTTAGTACATAAATTAAGAATTTCTTTTTAATAGTACATACATACCAGATAATGTATTAATAGACAAAGATTTTGAGGGTTTAAAATCAGCCGGTCCGAGTTTACTATTAATTAATAAATAAATTAATAACTGAAAATTAAAAATAACAATTTTTGTTTGTAATAAATAAGTACCATTTAGTATTATATATATCAAACTCTTCCGAAGTATTTGCTATAAAGAAAAGCAAATAAATTATCGACAATTAATTTCGTTAAAAAAAAATAAGTAAATTAATAAAAGTATATATAAATAAATTACATACTTTGCTTCAAATTTGTTAAAGACGAATTAGAAGATGAAACTTGGGAAATGAAAGAATTTAAAGACTGACTATTATAAACAACGCCAGGATGTTGTATTTCGGGACCAATTTGTTTCGATTCTACTAATTCTAATCGTTTATTTTCGGCTTTAGTAAATACCTCATCATTTTTTTTACATTTATTATACCAATTATCGACGGTTTCTTTAATTTCAATTATGGAGGGTCTTTTTGATGAATCAGAATCCCAACATCTTTTCATTAAATTAGCAAAAGTCTCAGGAGTATCAATCGTAATATCAGGTCTTTTACCATCAATAATCTTCAAAACCAGTTCTGTATCATGATCAACTTTAGAAAAAGGCCTACAACCTGACGTAAGTTCCCACATAATCATACCCATACTATATATATCAGATTCTTTAGAAAATGAGCCACCTTGAAATATTTCTGGTGCGACATAAGGCACTACCCCATATATTTCATTAATCGATGAATTATTTGCTGGTTGTGACAATCCTAAATCTCCAATTACCCACTTTTTATGATCGTCTTTTAACGATAATATATTCCCACTATGGAAATCTCGATGTATGAAATTTTCATTGTGAATAGTCTTAAGTCTAGAATAAAAAGTATTAAATAATTTAGTTTAATGTTATTATACCACATAATTATTTACAGACTTACAGTAAAGTTATAATAAAATTATAAATAAATACCCATCTGAAATTTGACATAAAATAGCCAATTTTGTGATCCATTTAATATTTGCGAAATTTTTCCTTAAGTAATTGTGTAAGTTTCCACCACTCGCATATTCCATTATTAACATATAATCTTTTATTATAGGATCTTGCGTAATACCATAATATTTTATAATAAAAAGCGTGTCATAACATCGATGGAGTGATTTTAACTAAAATTAGAAATTTAATTTATTAAGATAAAAATGTAATTATGCAAATATTATAAAACAACTTAACTTACTTCATTTAAAAAGTATTTACTGATATCGTGCGAATTTGAAAATCTTTTTACGGCAGCAAGAGTTTTGAACCAAGTTGCTTTATAAATGATGCCAAATCCCCCTTCTGCTATTTTTTCTGAATTTTTAATTTGAGAATATGGAATCCACTCCATTGTTCGTTTTGTACTAATTTTGAGTTCATGTTCAATGAAACGATACACGCTTAAAGGATCAGAATTTTTATTCATATCATTCATATAATTAGCAATCTTATGATGACTATCGATGTTTGTTCTTGTAGAAATAAGAAATTCATCTATATTATGATTTCCACTACTAATATTTGTGATATCGATAACTATATTTGATATTCTTTTGCATTTCTTACATTGAGTTTTATCGGTAATTCCAAAAATTACGTTTGTTGTCAAACAGTATCTACACCCTACATAAACTATGAAGCAATCTGAACACCATTTTTGACAATCGGTTATAAATTTTAGATTATGGTTACAAACACTACTTTTATTAGAAGCGTCCCACCATGGTAAATAAAGAATTGGAACAGACCTATTAGTAAAATTTGATTTTGTCCACCCAGAAGAAATTAAATAGCAATTCGAGCACACTTTAAACCCAAAAGATATCTTATCAATTAATTTTCCGCATAATTTACAATCCTTTTCTATAAATATATATTGCGTTGTAGTATTAATATGATCATAATAATTCTTAAAATACGAAATTTCAGAACAATTTTTGCACCATTCTTGAATTTTTCTTGTAAAAAAATTTATATTTCTTGTTGACTCATGTTCAATACACTGACTATTATTTGTAAGAATATTTACATCAAAATATATGTTATTATTGTCCACTATATTTTCAATGTACGATAATAAACATTTTTTACAATATTTCTGTTTATATAATTGTGTATTAGAATATTTATTTCCACAATTATTACATTTGAGTTTTTCATTATTAAAGGGAATAAATAAAATTGGTACGGGACTAGAGTTTAGTTTTGGTATCGGGTCAAAGTTATTTTCATTTGTAAGTTCCATTATGTTATATTTTAGTAAAATTATAATAATAATAATTACGGTCGATATTTATATTCTTTTACAAATAATCATTAATACGTCTATTGTTTTAAGAATATTAAGAATATTCTTTCATAAAGATACTTACATTGTACTACATACTAGGTAAACAAATTATAGTTCAGATGCATGTGATTGCAATTAACTGAAATGGAAAATAAACAAAGCGAAAGTGTAAAAGGAAGCGGCGGATAAAATAAGCCCCCAATTTTGTACCATAAAGTAACTTATTTGGATCAGATTCTACAAAAAAAAAATTTTTTTTTTTTTGCCTTCCATTAAGAAGGTCTGAAGAATATTCGTTTTATTTACTGTGCTACACGGCTACGCCAGTGTCGATATGTAACTGGATCACCAAGAAGAAATTATTAACTAGTTTTCTATAAGAAATTCTTAGTGTAACATGAGTAAATTATAAATTGCAAATTGTGACAATTTCCCTTTTCTTTAGCTTCTTTAAACAGCAAGCTTTTATGCTTTTTTTTTTGTTAACAGTGGCTATTAAAAATGGGCCAAAATTGGTCGCTGCTTAAATCAAAATTTGTAGCGTAGTGATTAAATTGTCGTTGTACTGCAAAATGGTTTAAATTTAACAAAAAAAATTTAATTCTTTCCTATTTATTTTTGGCTTATAAGCAAAAAAAAAGAGAGCCGATTAATGAAAAAAACGGATACTCGATTCCGACTACATATATATACAAATTGTAAACCCAAGAACTTTACTAAACCATCTGCGGCCCATACTTTCATTACAATCATGAGTTCCTTCCGAACGTACTGTACATACAGTACATAATTTACAATTTTTTTGAATTTTCGAATTTTCGTGTCGTCAAGTTTACATAAAACTAAAATGCTAGTTATTAAATTGAATAAAATAAAGTACTGGTAGCCTATTGATTTTTTCCCCTTCTACGTTAGCATTTATATATATTGAATTGGGTAGTTTACTATGGTAGATAGGGGAGCCAGTAGTTTTTTTTAGTTTGTAATTTTTGTATCAATGTACTGTTTACTTTTTACTTCTAATAAATTGACTTACAATCTTTGCGCAAAAAAAAAAAAAAAAAAAAAAAAAAAAATTTTTTTTTTTAAAA
>QZLH01000531.1:9592-27291 GCA_003833135.1 Oehlia diaphana
TTATTAATAAAGGGTGTAAGAAATGACAACTGAGTAAACTGACAAGTTTATAATCGGATCAATGTAGAAGAAACAAAAAATAAAAAAAAAAATTTGTGATACAGTAAAAAAAGATTATCAGTTGGCCAATCACGAAATAAATAGTTAGATCAGTAAATCAGTTCGATAAATGATAAAACTGATACCGAAAACCGAAATTACTGAACCGATCAGTAAATTACCGAGGTGTTCGGTCAGTAATTTTTGATGAAATTACTGACCGAAAACCGAAAACCAATCGGTTCGGTTCGGTAATTACCGAAACTGATCGGAACCCTATTTGTCAGAAATTTGGACTAAAAAAAAAGTAAGGGAGTGGTGGAATTATCATAAGGACAAATAAAATGTGCTTTTTTCCTAATAAAAAAATATTTATTTGTATTAGTTATACGCTTAATTTAACTAATATTATTGCAATAAACCAAAAAATCTGCAATTGTCATAAAAATTACTATCCCAATTACATTTTTACGCTTAAGTAACTTGATCGGACATAAAAAATTACATATAATTAATATAAAATAAAGTTTAACGTTTGTTTAAGGGTTGCATCTGGAAGATATAACCAAAAAAATAGGAGAAAAGCAACTATAATAAAGTTTTTTGTAAAAGTATTGTATTATGAAAAAAACATTGAAGAGTGTAGACAAAAATATAAAAAAAAGGTTCATTAAAATTTTTGCCACGTTGCATAAAAAAAAATCACGTTGTATTAATCATGACTATTTAGGTATTTTATTTGCTGATCAATTTTTAATTAGTGATTGACATGTGAAATGACATTTCTGTTGACTGTTATAATAAATATTCAAATAGAGAAAAAAATATGGTAAGAAAAGTTTAGATTTCATTATATAAAAATTCTGATACTATTTTTGCAGATTAATTTCTCATCCAATTTTAATAATTAATCACATATCTAACTTATACAATATATGGCCAGAATGTAGATTAATTTGGCTGCAAAATTATGTGATGATCTGGCCAAATTAAAAAAATTTTTATAGGGTCATTTATCCTAATTAAGAAATTGCAGGCAAATTTGCCTGCAATACAGTTAAGAGATAATATTATATTAATGCTGTAATTTGTCTTTCTGCTTGCATATATGCACTATTTACTAGTCTAGCTTATGGTGATAAATTAGATAAAAATATTGCTTTTTTTTAAATAAAATTCTAAATACTTTACTGAAATTCCAATTTTTTTTTTACAATATTTTTACAGTATTTTTACAATATTAATATAAAAATAATAATAAAAAAATAAAATAATAATAAATTTTTTAACCTTTATAGTCTTATATAATTTGCATAATATTATAGTCTTAAAATCTTCTTTTTTTAATTTCTACAACTAATGCTATTATACTTTTAATATAAGCAGCAAAGTCAGTAGAATCATAGTTTCTTTAGATTTAAGTTAAAAATTTTTTTTCATTAATTGGGTATATTTTACAACCATAATTATAAAATATAAATATAGAAATGAATTTTTAGCAGGTTGATTTATTATAAACAATATATTTAAAAACATATTTTTTTAAAAAAAAACTCGTTAATAAATAATTTAAAATTATTTTTAATAAAAAAATCATATAAAAATCTATAGAATTAAATTACAAATAAAACTACACTTATCATAAATATAAAAAATATCACTTATAAAAAATCCATTTTGATGCAATAACTTTTTGAAAATTTTATCTATTTTTCAATCACTATATGCTTTTTTACTTATATAATTACATGTTTATTACTACTTTCTAAAATTAAATTTTTTTTATTATTTTATTAAATGTAAATTTATTTTTGATTTATTTCTTTTAATTTTCTTTTTATTTTAATTATATATAAAAAATATTAGGAATTATCTAAAGATTTTTTATTTTATTTTAGTTTTATTATATATAAGATATTAAAGATTACTATTATATAAAAACTTTTTTTTATATCAAAATATGAATAAATTGCAGCAAATAACAATTACAGATAAAAGAAAAAACATAAACATGACATATACAATAAATATAACAAAATACTTGGAAAATCTTTACTTTTATTATTAGATAACAAATAATATATAATAAAAGGATCTTAGTCTATTGTATTTAAAGTACTAATGAGGGTACCTGAAAAAATAGGTATGATATAAAAAACTTAAGACTATTTGAATTAATACATTTAAAAGTTTCTTTTCTATAAAGTTTAGGACTAATATTAATTAGATCATTTTTTTAAGTTTTAATTATTGTCTTATAATATAAATTTTTATAGGTTTTGGTTGACTCTTAATATGAATTTATAGTATTACTATTTCATAAAGAAAAGTAAAAAACTTTTTTGCTTTTTTGAGAAGAGCCTTGTATCTCTAATATTAAAAATGAATACATTTTAGAGAAACACAGCACAAATATAGGAAGAATCGACAATTTATTTTACTAGTTACAGTTTTCAAAATTAGTTAACACTTTTTTACAAGGATTTGGTTAAAAAACTCAGGAAGATGTTTAATTTAGAAGTTTTTTTACTAGCATTTTATATAAAATCTTTTTATCAAAGTTTGAAAAGTTGATAGAAATGTTTAATTTTAAAGAGTCTAATTTTGGAAAAATATGGTAGCAAGAATCAACAATTTATAATAAATTTTAATGATCATTTAATTGATTTCTTATAAAAATTTGGCAGTGATGAATCTCTTAAAAAAATTACATTTAATAAGAATTATTTACATTTTTTTAAAATATTTTATGGTAGAAATAGCTGTATATGTCTACAGTCTGGACAAGAGAAGTGCAATTAAGCTGGCTGCTATTTTTATATTTGTAACATAGATTGAAAAATTGTCTTTAAAAACAAGATTTATATGTATTTATTTTAGTGTAATTTCAGAGTAGAATTTAGGCACTTTAGCCAAAGTAAATTGAATATTAATAATATTATTATAAAAAAATACTTGGTCCTGTTAAACAACTTTACCTTGGCTTTTAAAGGTTTTTTTCATGTTTTTAATTTGATCTATCTATTAGATATACATAACAGTATCTATCCAAAAGTAGTTAAAAAAGAAACTTCTTTTAAAAAATAAAATTTATACATTAAGAAAAAAAATTGTCAGTGTTAAATTTTACATGTTTAATAACACATCATTTTTCAAAAATGACATGCTCTAGCCTCTTAAATCTAATAAACAAAACATTCTTTTTGAAAAATCTAAAAAAAGATTCTATGATGTTCTTTTATCAGTCTAATTAAAAAACAATATAATAAAATAAAAGTTCAATTTTTATTTTTACTACATGACTTTTGTTTTGGCTTTACCAATTCTCGGTTGGTTTGCCCAATTTTTTTCCTACGCGTTTTTGCCGTCCAACTACGCCATTCTGTACAACATAAATTCAATAATTAAAAAAAAGTGACAGATTATAAACTTTACATTAGGAAATAAATAAATACCTCGCAGAACTTTAATTGCCAATTCCCTCTGCCTATATTTTTGTTTCCACTTCTGTAAGCACCTTAAAAAAAATTCAATTTCAATATCTCAAATATTAAAACGATTATCTTGTCTAATTAATGCGAAAAAAAATCAATCTTACTTGCTATACCATTCAACAAAATATCGGTTTTTAAGTTGCATATCGATTTCTTTAATAATTTTTTGCCTTTTCCCATTTGCTCTTTTCCAATGTATAAAAGCATTTTTTATTAATTTCATATTATAATCATCCTAATAATAATAAAAAAAAAATCAATTGATTTGAAAGTGCAACTTCAGAAGAAAAAAAAATTGAAAATAATGATAATTTACTTCGGCCATTTCCGCTAATGAAATATTATTATTATACCGATCTCTCCATTTATCAAAAACTCTTTGTGCCAAAGTGTCTTCAGTACCTTCTTCAATATAATTACATTTTTGTGAACTAGATATTAATTTATCTAATTTATCAAAATAATTATCGTAATTAAAAAAAAAGTCAAAGGTAATAAATCCTTATAATTTCTTTAACGACCAAGTCACATTGAAATAATAAAAGGATATTCTCCACATATTAAAGTATTTAGATAATAATGCATCTTGATTAGCCCCATTTAATAAATTATAAATGAATTTTAATCTCCATATTTTAAAATTTTCAATTAAGATTTCTTTATTTTTTGTTTTTGTTTTATATTTTGATGACCATTTTGTGAAAAATTTATTAAGTAATCTTCCACAACATTGATTTTTATATCTTTTAGCTAACTGAATATGATTATCAATATGTTGTATCCTTAAAAAAAGATAAAAGAATTATGACTTTATTTTTATTAAAAAGAGTACGAAAACAAAAAATAATAACTAACCGGCAAAGCCATCTTTCAAAGTGACGCTTTAACAAATTCCTTTGTCCAATAAGCATAACTTGTTCTTCAATATAAGAAACTAGAAAAAAAAAACAATTATTATTATTAATTTAATAAATATGGACAAAATAGATTTCTTTACTTTACCATATTGCTTACGATGATACCACTTGATTAAATATTTTCTCGTAACAAGTTCTTTACATTTCTCATCCGATAATTTTTGATTTACTAATTGTTTTTGATAATTATTTTTCAATTTATGAAAATAACTTTTTAGTAAATTTTTTTGATGAAAATTTATAGCTAATTTCCACTGTCTGATTCCTTTTGCGCGAAATGCTCGAATTTTTATTGTAAACCTAAACAAAAAGGAGAATAAAAAAAAATATTTTCATTTGTCAAAAAAGAAACTTATTTGACTTAAACCTACCTGCTCCATTCTTTAAAACATATTCGTAATTTTTCTTTTAATCTCTCCATTTCTTGAAGATCATCATCTTCCTCATCATCCGAGACAAAGAATGTTGTGTTATTGTTATTATTATTATTATTCGATATAGGACCATTCAATGCATTCTTTTCCAGTATTGAATAATCTCCCTTAAATAGAATTAAAATAGGTTTAGTATATTCATTCGAAAAATTTCGTTATAAATTTATAGGGATCGGTAATTATTGGTGAAAAATTGAGAAATGAATTCTATTAATAAATTCAATACTTTAATTTTTTCAATTCTCGATAAAATATTTAAATAGTGTTCTAGTATGCTTTTGACTTACCTTAAGCGTGTCTTCAGATTTACTACTTCCTTCAATATTAAAAAAATCTTTTCTCATAGGTGATCGTTTCTTATAATCAATAGTATTTGATATTCTACTCTCTGAAAAAACCTTTGTTGACGACTCGACACTCTAAATTATCATTATTAAATTAATATTTAATTTTTAAAGTGAATACATGAATGAAATTGGTAAAAAGGAACCCTCTAATCGCAAAACGTACCTCTTCAACATTATCATAGTTTTGTTCTAAAGCAATTTCATTTGCTTTAAAATTAATGTAATTATCAAAACTAGTATTTTCTATACCATTATCCAATGAAGACAAAGAAATATTACTCTCTATAGTGTAATCTGATTCAGACCCATCAGATTTATTAAATATCAAACTACACTGTTCAATATCTGATTTTAATCCGAGATCCTATAAATCAAGGAAACATGACTAAATGAGTATTAATCAATTATGATCAATTAATACTCTACTAGCCTCTTCAAAATTATAAATCAATTAATTTTTGGTCGTACCTTGATAGAATTTTCAAATTTTTCACCCCAATTATTTCCAGGTACTAAAGATAATTTTAATAAAAATTGATAATAAACTGTATCAATTTTAGCGTCAATTCTTCTTGTAGATAATACAACATCATAAGCTCTAAACAATGACATATACGAGAATGGTGTTATTTCTGTTAAACTACGTGAAGTGTACGTAGCTAAAGTTATTATATCCGAAAGTATCTCGAGGTCTAACAAATAATTTAATAAATAAAGTACTTTAAAACATGAAAAAGAAACATTTTAAACCGTCACTTAAATTAATAAGTACCTCTGACGGTGTAAGTATCCCATGTTTGTTTTTGAATTTCCGGGTAACGCGACTGTTTGTGACACAGGTCATTTTGTGATAAACTTTGAGTATTTTGTTTTTTATTAGGAACGCGTTTATCAATATGGGCCATATTGTTAAAAAAAAAATAAAGAAAAAAAATATTATACGAAAGAAAAAACCTTAGTTTGCGAAAATACGAAAATAACACATACATATATATATTTTTACCCGCGGGAAAGAAGTTTTACAATTTAACCAATAGATGTTATTATAACACCCATCAAATTATCGCATCACATGTCAAATTAATTTTTCCTTTAATATTACTTTAATATAAACTTATAAATCTTGTTGTTTAACTTGATAATGCATCCTAAGAAGTTTCCGCATTAATACTTCGTATATTAGTATATATTAAAAGTAAATTTTTAATAAACGGGACTCTAAACTTGTTAAGAGTAAAATGATCGGCGTATGCATATTAACCCAACCGGGTAACAACTAAATAAATATACATTTTATTATTAAAAAGGATTTATACATGCATGCAAAGTACAATAGTATTATTATATTATAAATATTATAATAATTTCAAATTTGTTTTCATTCATTCATATAAAGTGAATTGGTTTGAAGTTCGAACACATTTCTAAAAATATAAAAATATCTAAAAATTTTTGATAATTTTGATACTATAATTTTATTTATTTATTTATCTTTTCCAAATCCAGAAATTACCATGCCACTGTGAAGAATTTCCCCATCTTCCACAAATTCCAACAGGTAATAAAATACCATCATAAATCCAACTATGTTTACCCTTATATGTTTTTACAAAATTTACATTCCCTTTCTCTGTAATAATTCCATGTTTAATTACAAACTCACCATGCTTATCAGATCCACTACCCGAAAATTCTTTTACTACCTTATCAGTAACACGAACGGGACTATAATCAATATGATTAAAATAATATACTTTACCCGATTCAGATGGAGAGAATTCTAATGATGTAATGTCCATCGCTGATTCCCTCATTGGTGATGGTTGATTAGATTTATAATATAAATAATATCCACACCATTTCCCGCTAAAATCTTCACCAAATGGTTGAATTATTGTTCCTTCGGGTCCCAATTCTGATTTGTTGTAAACATTATTGAAAACATTAGAATCCGGTATAAGTTGAGGTGGAGGTACATATTCATCAAAGAATTCACTCGGATTCGATAAATTAAAAAAGTTCGTGTGGAAAAAGATGTGTATTGCCGACCCTGCGGATGCCGGAAGAATTAATTGTTTATACCCTGTGTTCTCTAATTCTGGAAAAAACATATCAACGTTAATCATTGCATAATGAATGGTCCTCCAAAATGATTTATTTTTATTCAAATCGATCGTAAGTTCGGGATGCCAAGAAATTAATATTGAGAGAATTTGTAAAGCAATAGATAGACATTGTATTTGATCTTCCATTTTATCCAATGATTGAATTAAGCTCACTGCCAATTCTTTAACATTTGCTCCTAATAGTACTTCGCTATTCATTCCATCATTCTCTTGACAAATTTTCCAGATAATGTTTAAAATCTTTAATAATTCAGGATCATTATTCTGTTGAATCTTCCTTCGCGTTCTTATTCGATTTCGAATATTATCATTTACGAATAAGTCAAACAGCTCATTATCATCATCATAATTATCAAACATATCATCCATCTCTTCGATTTCACTTTCATGATCTTGTGGAATCATTATATCATCATTTTCATCATGATTCGAAAGATTACTTTCATCATTATTTATTTCATGATCCGGCGATTCATCATTTTCATTTTCAATAATGGCATCTCCATTAGGAAGACCATTTTGTTGCTCAATATTAGCGTTCTCGATATTGATTTCAAACAATCCCACTTCCTCGTCTACATAATTCAATTCATCATTAACGGTGGTTTCACTCTGTAGATTAGTTTTTATATCATAATTAGGTAGATTAGTAATTTCGTCACCGTCATCGTCTTCTTCATAATCAGGTAAATCAATTTCTTGTTCATTAATAATTTCTTTTGAGGAACTCTCTACCTGGGTAACATTGAAATCTTGCAAATTAATTGACGTATCGAAATCCTGTAATTGGGATAATCCTTCATTTTCATCATAATCTATTAAATTAGTTATGTTTTGATTATCTTCATAATCTTGTGGTTCCTCATTTTCGTCAAAATCAGGTAGATCATCATCTATTGATTCTGTGTAAACATTATCCGACAATTTAGACGAGGAAATTTCCTGTGGTTTTTGAAATATAGTTGAAGATTCTCCATAATTCTGTATTTGAGGTATACCTTCATGTAATTTAGATGATGATTCTTCATCATCAGGCAATTTAAAAGACTCTTCATCATCATCCAGTAATTTAGATGATTCATCATAATCTTGCAGAGTTACATTTAAATCACCATTAATTTCCGGATTTGAAAAATCTTGGGCCTTAGCAACATGAACAACCTCATTAGCAGAATTATTAGTATCTTTAACTAACACTTCACTATGTTGTATATCATTATCAATATTTTCAATATTTTCCATAGCGTTAGAAGCTTGAGTATCAATAATAAAATTATCCGACTCAATAGCATCTGAAGCAAATATGGAATCAAATTCAGGATCATCAAATTTGATTAAATCTTCACTTACAAAATCAAGTTCTTGAGACACACCATTAACATTAATAACTGAAGTGTTATCTATTCCAAAATTATCTTCGAATTTTGTTACATTTTCTCTTAGAAGTTCTTCATCTTTAGTGTCTTCTTTAAATATATCTTCGCTTACGATATCTATGTTTACGATATCTACGTTTTCGATATCTACGTTTACGATATCTTCTTTTACAATATCTTCTTTTATAGTACCTTCTTTTACGGTATCTTCTTTTACGGTATCTTCTTTCATGGTATCTTCTTTTACAGTATTTTCTTTTATGGTATCTTCTTTAATAGAACCTTCTTCTACGATATCTTCCTTTACATCATCATCTTTTATGGAATCTCCAGCGGTAAACGTCATATCTTCCAGAGTGCTGTTTTCGAGTTCCTCACCACCTTCAAAGGTAAAATCTATGTTATCTCGTTCCATTTCTTCTGTTCGTGCTCCGTCTTTCTCGTTACCTATAAAATTAAATTCAACATCAAAGTCAAATAGTTGATCGTCAACAATGTCATCAACTTGATCAGTTGAATCTAATGTTGAGCTATCAACGTTGTTAGTATTAATATCACTATCATTATTAATCTCGTTTTCATCATCAAAATGAAGTTCCATAAAATCATCCAGATGTACAATTGTACTAAAGTCATCGGTTTCACCATCATCATCACTACTGGAAACGAAAGGTGAAGGTAAAGGGGGTTTAACGTAATTTTTAACTTTATTTAATGAAATTTGACGTTCTTTATACAATTCTTTCCATACATTTCTACCGGTTTGTAACTTTACAAAACTAGAAGAGTTTTGTACTTGAGGAGATATACTTTCACCTTCACCTTCGCTTTCTGTGCCATTAAAAACGCTAACGCTATCTCCAATTAAATTATTATCGGTTATCCCAGCTCTAATAATAGCTTCAGAATCAAATTTTGCTTCAAAGGTTATTTGCCATAATAGTGCATCATTTGCTATTTTATAAAATAATCGGTTAACTTGTGAAAGTATGGAAAGTTGTTTATGTGGCGAATATACCGTTGTTGGATACTTTACTGTATTTTGATTAGTTATAACAAAAGCGAGTATATTAAAAATAGTTTCATTTGGAAGACGAGAAAAATAATTTGAAGTATCATATTCATGCGTAAAAGAACTAGGAGAACTAGGAGAACTAGGAGTAGATGAACTTTGAGTAGAAAGAGAAAAAAGAGCTAAAGTAGAAGCAGCGGTAGCAGCAGAAGTAGTAGCAATATTAAAAATATTATTATCTTGTAATATATCCATTATTATTATTTTTAATACAAAACTAAAAAGCTAGAAGTCTATTAAAAAGAAAAATTTTTTTTTTAGAATTTGTTATTGTGGGAAATTTTCTCTAATATTTTATTTGTAATTTAAAAAAAACCCACAGTTAAACTTATTTAAGTTTAATATGGTCTTGTGAAGTTTGTAAGTTTGTATTCGTAAATTTTTTGTAATTTTTGTAATACTGCTCAACAAAAGACTCAACAAAACCCAATTTTGGGATAGATAAAAACTTTGCGTTCATATAACCTGCGCAAAAAAATGATTTTGTAGATTTCACGTGAGATCAATAGGTTATAAATGGAATATAAAAAAAAAAGTCGAACGACGTAACTTTGGTCATTCTTTCTCTTTTTTTTTTGATTAATGCGTAATACTAAATTTAAATTAATATCTAATATTATTCCAAGAATAATAAAATTTAATCAAACCAAAGGTATTATATATTTATAATTTTTTTTTCTATTTTACACTCTCAAAAAAATTAAAAGAAAAATAATTTCTTTAGTGCATTATGGAATACTTTACTCCTCCATAATTCAAAGACGTTTTGGTAATACAAATGCTAATAAAGTAGAATATTTTGATACAAGTTCATTTGTAGAAAAATTGGAAAATGAAGGGTTAACAAGACAACAAAGTGAGGCTATAATGAATTCATTATCAGAAGTGATAAATAATAGGTAATAATGCATATACGTATACGTGTACATATATGTACGTATGTATATTTGTTTTCAACAAAAAAAAAAGAGATTATTCTATTCTAAACGATCCTTATCTTTTTCTTTAATCCCTATACTTATCTCATGATCTATAGCTTACGCAATGCAACAAGTGATTTTGTTATTCAATCGGATATAGACAAGGTGACATCAAAAAAAGAATTTTTCTTTTTCTTTTTAACTAGTATTAACTTTTTTTCTCAATTTTAGTCCATATATACTGCCAAAGTAGATATTTCAAAGTTGAAATCCGAATTACAAATGGTAGAAAGAAGTGATTTCAATATGTTAAAAATTGAAAATGAAAGATTATTAACTGAAATTGATAAATTGAAACAAAAATTAAATGAAGAGGTTAAAAAAACTCAAGGGGGAGTAAAATTAGATATAAATTTAGAAAAAGGTAGAATTAGAGAAGAAACAAGTGGACTAGAATTAGAATTAACTAAGACTGGTACCAGAATTGAAGGCGAAATAGCTGGATTAAGAACTCAAATGGAAACAATTAAATCTCAAATTTTACAATATATGATTGGTACTTTAACTGGTGTTGGTGCTTTAATTTTAGGTAATTATCTGGTTTCATTTGAGGCTTGGTTTTTTTACAGTTTTAATCAATTTTTAAAAAAAATTTTCAATTTTTATAGCTTACTTGCGTATGTTTCGGTAAATTTACCGAGAATATTTAAGAGTATTAAGATTATTCTATACTAGATATATTAGATATATTTTATTTAAAATTAAAGATATACAAAAATTATTAATACAAAAATTATTAATAATAATAAAAAAAAAACTAAAGAATATCCCTTTTTCCCTATTTAAATAAAGTTCCTCAATCTAAGTACAGAAACCACAAAACATAAAGAAAGGAGAGTAATTAAATAAATGAGGTTCGGTATATTTATCATTAGGATTGTGTGGAAGTTTTTTAATTAATTTTCTAGCGGAATTTTTGGCAATTAAACCAGTTACTAAAATAAATGATTCAAAAGAAGTTAATAATTCTTCCTCTTTACTATTATTTTTACTGGCACTATTATATGAATCAGCGTCTAAGATTTTGTTTGATACATTAATATAAAGAATATTTGTTTCTCTTTCAAATTCAGCAACTCTTGCACCTAAACCACTTAATCCTTCGACACAATATAAATCACTTTGTTTTCCATCATTACCAGGTATTAAAGAACCATTGGAGAAAACATTTGAATTTTTCTTGGAAGAATATGAACTTATAAAAGAATTTCTATTCTTTTTATTAAATCCAGTGGTAGAATTTTTGTTAGGTGTACCACCAATCTTCCATAGAAACATTCTACCATTCCAAGATACAACGTAGCCGCCTAATAAACTTTCATATTTCACTAAAGTACTTGGAGTCGATAAATTTGAAATTTCCCAGGTAGAAGTAGGTTTAATCAATTTGTTTATTCCGTCCATACCATTACTATTAAGTCCATTTAATGATAATGATGATGATGAACTATTAAATGTACATGCACTTCCATTGCTACTAACTGAATCAAATGAAGCTGTGGATAAATTACTAAATCTATGATTTTTTACATTTAAATTGTCTCCTAAAAATTGATGTTTATTGACAGAATTATTTGGAAGTGGAGTAATAGTGGTAGTGTTGGTAGTATCATTATTAGTTGTAGTAGTAACCTCGTTTAATCTTGGAAAAGCGTTCCAATAAATTTGACTATTATTATAATAATCTTGTATACAAACATTTGGATCCGAAGAAGTTGGGACTTTGATTTGATATTTCGGAATTAAATCTGGTGATCCATTATTACTCGGATTTTTTGTATTATAAATTGTTATAACTCCTTCTTCTTTTATGTATTTATATTTCGCTAGTGAACTATTATGAGTTGATACGTATGGATTACTTTTTGGCATCTTTGGAATCGATGAAGTAGGTTTGGGAGTGACGATAGTTGGAACTACGGTGTTATTGATTCCAAGCGATGACATCTATGATTTTAAAATTTTTTTTTGTAAAACGGGAAAAAAAAGAGGAAAATAAAAGAAAGAAATAATAAGGGGGGAGGAATTTTTTTTTTTTTTTTTTTTTCACAAGGAAACTAAAAGTATTTATATTTAAAAATTACAATATGATTTGTTCTACTGAAACACAACAAGTAAGTGGTGGTAAAATTCTATCATCTTTGACAATGATGCATATTGTACTACCTTTCACTAAACTAAAATAATAAAAAAACCGGCGAAATTATTAAATGATATATATTACATTAACTATAATTAGACATAAAATTATGGAAATTTTTTTTTTTTGTCAAAATTGTCGAAAATTTATTATTATATGATCATCATTTTTTAATTAATCATTTATTTGAAAATTTTTTTTAAGGTTTGAATGAAAGGATAGAGTATTGAAGCTCAAATAGAAAAAAAAAGTGAATTTTTTTTGTAATAAAAAATTTATCGAGTTATTTATGGGCCGAAAAGATTATAATCTAAGATATTTTTTTTCTTGGCGGCACCCAAATAAATCATAAAACTGGTTTCCTATCCGGATTTCGTTTATTACTATGCATTGAGGAGATCTTCAAATTTTCTAATATATTGAATAGATTTTTACAAGGAAGGGCTTCTTTACAATTTTCCTAAAAAAGCGTGAATGCGCCTACAATTGGTTTAGTTGTCTTACAATTGAGGATAGAAGAAGTATTATTAATAATGAAAAAAAATGTGAATATTATGTATTATGCACTTGATACTTTTAAAACTAATTGTTCTCGCCGATAAATCCCTTGCAAAAGATGAAACAGTTGAAGCGAAAAATAAATAATAAAATTTAAAAAAACAAAAAAAAAAGGAGATAAAATTAAAAATAAAATAAAGGAACAAAAAAAAAGGTTATAAAGGAAATATAACCATAATTATACATATTTTATTTAGCATAATAAGAAAACGCGCCTTAAAAAAACTCGCACATGAGTAACATCATCCATACATGTACTTGTACCGTTTCACCATACAGTTTAGGAATGGGATATGCAAATCACGCTACGTACATGAATCAATTTCACTAATGCTATTGATTGTTTTAGTAGGAATTATACTATTCTCTAATATGTAATCCGCATTTAAAAAGTCATTATTATCCGCTCTATATATTGCCGCTTCTTCATCATTAGAAATTCCACTTTCTATATGTCTTTTGATAATCCTTTTTCTCGCAATTTCACGATCCACATGTAAGAACCAGAGTTCATTCATTTGCACAGCAATCGATTTCCAAATTTGTGGTTCCTTCAAATGAAGATAAAGTCCTTCAAAAATTACCAATCGATGGCTATATAATAAAATTATAATTTAGTTGTTTGAATACAAAAGTGAAAGTAAGAGAAAAGTAAAAGAAAAAATTATTATAAAACCTTGGAAATATCTTAATATCATTTTCAATGGGATCGCCGATGGCATGATCAAATGATGGTGCATCAATGATTTTTTGGTGATTTATTGGGTTTCGAAGACTGGTGACAAGTTGATAAAGTCCTGTAAAAATGAACAATAAAGATAATAAAGATAATAATAATATAAATATATATTATATAATCCTATTCATTGTTTTCTTTTGTTAATCACCTTCAGCATCAAATGTCCAATGCGCTCCACGCCGAGAATAAGCTTGTTCAACATTCTTATGCAGTATTCGTAAAATTAATTTAATTAAAATTTTATTCTATTTATAAAACATACAGATTCAAAAAAGCTCATACCGGAAAAGTATCCAATATTTTTCTTGGATAATGATATCCATCCATTGATACGCTAATAGCGACTTGTTTTCCAACGAAATTATTTACATATCCTTCAAGTTTTTTTGCTAAAGTAGTTTTACCTGATCCTGGAATGCCGGCTATTGCAATAAGAAAACGTTTTTCTGGTGAAAGACTACTGGTTTAAATTTTTGTGAACAAATAAATAATTACAATAATATACGGAAATAACGGAATGATTATAAATATACCACTACTTTGAAATTTTTTCTGTAAGGTATTTAGCGAGAGTAGAATAAGTACTTTCCATTTGTAACTGTGCCTAACATTCACCTGACTCACCCAAATTGGTTAGTGTAGTCTAACTAGTTTTGGATTGAAATGATAATCTGAAAAGGTCCATAGTTTCAATTTTCGTCTCGCGTAAAAACCGGTTATATCCCGGAAATTTTTGGTATTTTCGGTAATAATTGGTTTCCCTGATTTCCATAATAAGTAGAATTACCAAAATTACTATATTGAAAAGTCCTGAAACATGCAAAAAAAAAAAAAATTGGTGACATCAGCCGCGCTCTTTGACGCCTTAACGGCTTAAAATAATATTTAATTGATTCTGACTTAACTGTTAGTAACATATATAATATGGAAAAAAATATTTAAAAGATTGGAGATTCTGATCTGACTTAACTGTTAAGAATATAAATTATAATAAATCGTGTAGAAAAATTTTGCAAGCAAAAATGGTGTTTAATGGTTAATGTTTGTGCACAAAATATGTAAATTATAAATTATGCAAAATTTTACTTTATAATTGTTAACGAATGTATACAAATGAGCACAATTAGAATCTTAAATTCTATTTTCCTTCTTTATTTATAATTCTTAAAACTTTGGTAGAAAACCAAAATAATAATAAAAATTTGTTTGTATTATAGATCAAATAATAAATATTTTATTTTTTTTTAATTAGTGTAAAAGGTGTAAAAGGTGTAAAAGGTGCATATTTGAATATACAAATGTGAGACAATACATGGCACTGGACCAGTGCCCTAGAGCACATCGGAGAACAACTCCTTCTTACACGTGATATAATATGGTAGATCTGCAATATTTAAATTCTTTGGGTTTTTTTTATACTGTATTAGTGGATTGTCGGAAGTGTAATTCCGCCATGACCTAGTGTAGTAAACTAATAAATGTTTCAACTTTCAAAAATTTTGTGATCTAATAACAGGCGCGCCAAGATTTCGGAATTCAAAAAGTTTGTGTGAGCTTATACGGAGTTGTATACGGAATTAAAATACCGATTCGAGAAGAAAAATTTGGAGCATCCAGAATATTCTAAATAATCTAGTTAGGGATTGAATTAATATTCCTTGTTCGAAAAAAATTATAAATTACCATGTCACTTATGATTTGATCTAAGAAAATTGAATCTTACTTGTTTAGACACAAAAAAAAAATCTCCTCGAATAATTGGAATGGTTGTTACGATCCAATTAATATAAAATATATATTAAAATAAATTACAAATCGAAATCAAATGTTATAATTTTAAGTTACAGTTATTGCAGTATTTGTATATAATTAGTAGTATGGAATATAATTCGGACATACCCAAAATAAACTTACCAAAAATGTCTAAAGTGAAGAAGGTAAAGAAACACCTATAGAATGTTCGATCCAATTTGTTCTTTCAAAAAAAAATATATATAAATTGATTAAATCATTTGACCTACTACTCATGAATCTGATCAAGTTTATAAAAAGTCAAATAACGTAATTAATATATATATATATATAAGCACTTTGTTGCAAATATTAAATATTTTGTAATTAAGAAAAAAAAAAAAAAAAATTTTAAAAATAAATAATCTTTTGTTTTTTATTAAATAATATATTAATAAATAAGAATTAACAATGACAGTCGCTAGAAGGAGGAGAAGGAGGAATGGGTGGAATGGAAGAAATGGAAGAAACAGAGCTCGTCGTGTTCAACCCAATAATCCCATAATCCAAATAAATCTTATTAACAACAATAGAGCGCTCGTAAATATGATTACAAACCTTCCCATCCAAAATTTTTCTGATAACCAAATGATACACGAATTTTTTAACGGCATTCCCTTTTATAATACTATTAATGAATGAAAAATCAGGTAAGAAATTCTATGCGAAAAAAATATAATATAATATATACCCAAACCAAAAACATCTACATTACTACGTTTTAAAAAAATATCTCATTATATTCTTACGTTAGTTACGTACCGTACCAATCATTTCAATAATTTGATTTTGTTTGCGCCAAAGGTAATATCTGCATATATTAATACTACAGGAAATTATTTGAGAACAAGAGATATAATAATAACGAGACGTATTGAATTAAACATTTGGGAAACTAAAAAAAAAATTTTTTAACCTCTGCCTCTTTTTACTTTAAATAGTTTAATTTTCGATTTGGTATTGATCTACGTAGCTACGTATTAACTGCGTTATACATTCCGCTATCCACCACTCTCTGTTTACTTACGAAAATAAGAATTATGGGCTTGTTTAAGATAAACAAAAATATTTTAATTTCTCATTCTTTACATCACAACCTAATATATTATCTATATAATCTTCATTTACTTCATTTATTTTATTTATATTATTTATATTTTTTTAATAAATTTATTTTTATAATATCGAAATGTATCGGGTATTGCTAAATATCACCAGCGGTGACGGTCACCAGTGGTAGATTTATGATGTAATGCCGGCCAGTGTTTTATTAGATTTTAATTCGGGCCAAGAGTGCATCATAATGCTGGTATGGTGACAATCACCGCTGATGAGCTTTAGCAATTTTCTTCCTATGTATTTATGCCCGGAACTATCAAATAAATCGGAATTATTGATTATCAAGCAGATTATCTATAATTTTTTTATTGACATTGTTCATATATATATACAGTATCTTCCAAATTTTTTTTTTTCATAAACCAAAAAAGGGGAGAAAGTGATTTTTTTTTTCATATTATGGTCAATATTATTGGGTAAGATGGACAATGTATATCACCTGGGTTGCGAGGCATCTCAGTGATATACAGTGACTTCCATAATTATTGTACCACTTCGTTTAAAATTTTTAAATCGTTGTATCTCATAACCAAACAGCTGTATAAATAAAATATTTACATAGTTTAT
>QZLH01000531.1:27919-54609 GCA_003833135.1 Oehlia diaphana
ATTAATTTTTTGACCTATTTTTTAACTAATTATATTATAATTTTTTTTTGATATGATCACTACCATTCTGTATATCCACCACCGGCCCTAAGTACATCTTTAATTCTTTGTGGCATCGTGTCAATCAGTTTTAAACAGAAGTCAACATCAATTTGATTCCATACTAGTTGTACCTTATCCCACAAATCATCTTTACTAGTAATATTACCAGGGAGTTGTCGCAAACGACGATCAACTTCATTCCACAAATGCTCAATAGGATTTAAATCTGGGGATTGGGCTGGCCATTCCAAAACTTCAACATCATTGTCTTCAAACCATTCATATGTCTTATTTGCCGTATGCTTCGGGTCATTATCCTGCTGGAAAATGACATCATCTACACTTAAATCACATTCGCTAAGGGTTCCCAAGAACTCTTCTTCTAAAATCTCTCGATACAGCTCTCCATCCATCCTTCCATCAATTTTACAATACTTTCCTACACCAAATGCACCCATGCAACCCCATATCATAATAGAACCTCCACCAAACTTTACAGTTGGCTTAACATGTTGCGGCTTTAAAGGTAAATTCGGATCTCTCCAACACCACTCCCTTCCATCTGAACCAAAAATCATAAATTTGCTTTCATCAGACCATACTACCTTATGCCAATCTTCTATAGTCCAATTACGATACTTTTGAGCAAACTTTTTTCGAGCAATTCTATGTCGTTTTAAAAGCAATGGTTTTCTTTTTTTAACCCTTGATACAAGACCTTGTTTTCTTAATGAGCGTCGAACTGTATTTGGTGAAATGATAATATTTTCATCGGAAATCAACTTTTTTTGTATTTGAATAGCATTTGAACATTCACCCGTTTTGATTAATTTAGCAATATTTCTATCATGACGTTCCGTAAGTATTCTTGGACGACCTGGTCTTGGAACAACATCAAAACGACCTGTTTTCTCTTTCTTTTTTTTTATTCTTAATACAGAGACATGGCTAACTTTTTCACGAAAAGCAACTTCCCGACTTGAATATCCTTCTTGAAGAAGGGTAAAGATACGTTCTTTTTGGTAAAGTGAAATCGCTTTCATAATAAACTGAAAAAGCTGTGAGAAAGTGATACAAAATGATCTACGAATTCAGTTTATTTATATAGATTAGATGTGTCGTACAATCATCATTTATTTATTATTGTATTGAAACGCCAAAATTATTGTACCACATCAAAATGACATAACGTGATATTTTTCGAAAAACTAAAAATAAAGTATCAACAAAAATTAAATATAGTAAACATGAAGTCGTGATCTATAAACTATGTAAATATTTTATTTATACAGCTGTTTGGTTATGAGATACAACGATTTAAAAATTTTAAACGAAGTGGTACAATAATTATGGAAGTCACTGTAATGTTCCCCTTAATGCATTGAAAAAAAAACGTTCAAATTAATTCAGTAATGTTTTATTTTAATTAATAATTAGATTTTTTTTCCTCGTGAATTGCAACATTTGGAAGAAGTTTTACACTTTAATAACGACAGATTTATGTCTAATTAGAAAGTAATTAGAAAAAGTCAAAAGAGGTCAACACTAATATCAGCAACTTCAATTGCTGTAGATGAATTTTAATTTCGTACCAGATCAACTACGACAAATTATACATGGATGTTTTCAAATGAGATAAATAAACATGAAATCAATTTGGGATAACGTACAAGAAAATTATTCAAACTTCTCATGAAAATAGAAAATCAAGATACTGGAAGAGAAAATATTCATCAGGTTACCCGTCCCATCTAATGATGGAGATTATCTTTTTCTCTTGCAGTCAGTTTAAAAAAAAAAATTTATGAGTGTAAGTACGTGTTCTTAATATATTAATATTATTCTTCTTATTTTGAACACTAAATTTATTACAAAAATAATTATTGTTCTTGCAGATTATTTTCATGATGAAATTATGGGTCATGATGGTCGAGTTCAATATTATATGTAGGATTTAATTTTGGGGATATGTATTATTTATTTCATGGAGAGTTGGGAATAATAGGGTCTTTTCCCCAAAGGAAAAAAAGAACCTCTTCCTATGAAATAACTGGGTAATCCCCTGGAACGTGTCACTCATTAAAATATTAACTATTTTAAACTTAACTATTTTAAACTAAAATTAGTAATTTTCCGGTTATCTATATGAGGCCGGGAAATAAGTAAACGAAGATTCTCGGTCATTTATTCTAATCACTCGCAATTTTTAAAAATTAGTATGAAGGTGATCATGAGTGACACTTAGGATTACGTTATGATTTTTATATTATCTGGTAAACTAATTCATAATATTTATAGTGTAGTGATTTTACAATTTGTATAAGGAACCTATTAAGTAGTTATTCTATTATCCCATCGTTGTTATGTATACACTGATGGATTTTTTTGTCAATTACTCTACCGGTATAAAAAAAGTACAATGTTATTACATGGATATCTAAAAAACTTCATATACACTGATCTGGAAGCATCGGTGAATATTTAGTTATTTACTGATATCCATGAAATAACAAGTATAAATATTTAATATCAATGAGTTACTTTACATGGTTATTCTCGGGAGTAAAATAGTACTTTTTTATATAATTATTATAATACGATTACGGTCAAACAAAATTTAACCAAATCAACTTTATTAATTAAATAACATTATTGATATTTGAAAATGATAAAAATATTATATAGTGATGGTACCCCAGTCTTATTCAGGGAGGGTACTATATGGGAAGGGTAACTATGTAGCATGCGGGGAGGGTACTAGTCATGTTATAAAACTAACAGGAAGTTATATCTCTGACCAAAGCTATCAAATTCGCGTTGGAATTACCTCTAGTACTCCGTAAGGAAGTATTAGAACGTCCGGAATTCGTCATGGATTGATGTCCGGTTGAATAATACCCTGATACTACTTATACGCATACGCGGCATATAACATTCTATTAATTAAATGTTAGATCAAATGTTGAAGATTGTATCAAACTGATAAAATAAACTTAATGAGGGTCGGTACTGAAGTTTTAGACCAACTCGTTTCAATCGAATTTATAAGAATGCCTATTAAAGAAACGTCGCCAACACCACCTTCTGATATCAACCTTAACACTCCTTTCCAAACAATTTCAATATGTATATTGATTGGCATCTTAATTGCGCTAACCAGTCTACGTAATTCATCCAAATTTAATAAGAAAGATTCCAAATTACGTGAAGTAGTTCCTATATGTAATAAAGCCATACGAAGACGTTTATCTAAATCCTTCAGTAGGGTTAAATTTTCCTCATATTCTTGGATCTCTCTCGAATTCCCACCCAATTTTGACCATAAGCTATCCAATAATTTATTATATTCTCTCTTATAACGTGTTAATTCATACGTTGTCAGATCATGTAATTCTACTGAAATTTCATCTAAATCTACCAAACTAAATATTTGTTTTTTAAAAGAAAAGCAGAAAACAAAAGAAAACAAAAGAAAAATGTATTAGTTTATTATTTACCTTCTACGAGCATATTGAAAGACTAGCATCATCTCCTTTAATTCAGTTTCTATGAAAGTTGTGATTTGATAATAAACATCATTTGTATTGGCTTTATTATGATTAACAGATATTTTTAAAGCGCACAAATAAGTGATTAATTTATCCAAAGAACTTTTAGTTCTAGTTTGTAATATTTGTAAATCCTTATCAAAAATTCTTGCTTTATCGATATACTTAATTAATTTATCAGGTAATTCTGAATAAGTGGTCAAAGGTGAATGTTTTATTGGCATTCTTAGTTCAGTAATAGGTAACTCAACTATTTGAATACTATTAAATGTTATTGAAGATTGACCATAATTCTCGACTTGTTTACGTGTCTGGTTATATAAATTAGATATTGAAAGGTGAAAAAAAATAAAAATAAAAATAACTATGCAAACTAATACGAAAAGAAATATTTTGTAAATTTTCTCTAAAAAATACTCTATAATTTTTTGAAATAACAAATCTTTTAGCCTTAGAAAAGTTATTGCATTTATTATTGGCATTTTTCTTTTCTTTTATTTTTTGTTCTTGAGAAGGAAAGGAAAGATTGTGACTGAATTAGTCGTGTTTTATACACATTTTTTGATCAAAATGATAAAATATAAAAATCATAACAATGACACGTGGCTAGTAACACAAACACTACGCACATGACGTACGGCATAAATTGATCAATTATTTTGTAGGATTATAAGAATTTTCGCAAAAAAACAATAGTAGATCAACAAAATGCTTTGTAATGACATTTTACATCTGTTACACAATCCAATTCAAATTTATCCATTATACTTGTAACTTGTATTGAATGGATCATATTATTGAATGTTTATGTATTATTGGTAATGGTAATGACGCTATTTATTAATTTTCTATGTGATTTAACAAAAAAAAAACAAAATTTACAAAAAATAATTTTTTTTTAGAAATAATTTTTCTATTCTATGTACTAATAAGGTTTTGATTCCTATCCCAAAAAAGTGAATGGATCTATCAATAAATTCTATATAATTAATAAAACTTGTTATGAGAACGTTCTTTTTTTTTTAACTATACAATGTATGCATAATTTGAAGCATTTCACTACGTGTAATAAATCCATCCCCATCATTATCATAAAATCTAAATAGCCCTATAAAAAAAGAAAAAAAAAAGAACTTTGATTAGTTACCAAATATTTATATATTTATATATATAGATAAAATGATTTAGTTTAAACTTACATTGTAATCTACCTTCAACATCTTCACTAATATCCAAAGAACTTATAAATTCCTCAAAGTTTATAGTTCCAACTGTATCAGCCACCGTTGAAGAAGATGATGATGACTTATTTTTACTTAATTTTAAGGATAATTTACTTATGGATTTATTAGATTTAAAACTTTTATCTGATTTTTGACTGGTAATTGATTTCATGGTTGATTTTCTTCTTTTTATATTTTTTTCTTTAGATTTTTCTTTTTCTTTTCCGACATTGGTATGATTAATTTCTTCTTTAATAATCTCACATCCTTCATCATTTGTTAATGGAGTCAAAGCAAATTCACTAACGCCATAATTAGTAGAAACAGAAGATGAAGAAGATTGAGAAGAATAATTTGATATCTTTCGTGAAAAATAATCATCTTGATCATCAGAAGAATCTTGATCAGAAAATTCTTTTTCATTAATACTCTGAGGACTTTTTTGAGTAAAAGGTAGACCATAAGAATAATCTTTATATGAAGGACCATTCATCGAATGTGTATTACTTGGATTTGATACCTCGTTGTCATCATTATTAAAATAATAATCTTGATTCATTAAATTACAATATGGAGTTGGAACATCTGATATAAAATTATCTATTTGATATGGTGTAGGTGGACTATATATAAATTTAAAGAAAAATATTAGTATAAAATTAATGAACAATTATTAATTAACATAATGATAATTAAACTTACTTGAAAAAAAGTGATCTAGATTTTACATATTTATTACAATTTTCTAAATTATTATTACTATTACTATTACTATTATTATTATTATTACTTGACTTTGGCTCTACTTCATTACATTTATTTGCAATATTAATGTTCAATGTACTTAATAACTTTATAGAATTTTGTTTCGTCTGGATATAAACTCCTGAGACTTTTTTCAACGATTTTTCATAAAATTGTGATAATGAATTACGAGTATTATTTGATGATGACATTTTTTTTATAATATGTAAGAAAAATTAAGAAGAAATTATGAGCGAGAGATAGAAAAAAGGGAGAAGAGAAGAAGAAAAGGAAAGGAAAAGAAAAGAAGGAAAGGAAAAGGAAAGAAGGAAAGGAAAAGGAAAGAGAAAAGTTAAAAAGAATAGGAAAGAGGAGGAAGATAAAGGAAAAGTTTATTTACAATAAAAAAAAAAATAGAGAATATTTATATGAAATTTTTATATTTATAATTTCTAAAAAAGATGATTAATAATCATACTCCGAATATTGAAGAATATTGATATTTTAAGTAGATATATACTTTTAAAAGTTTAAAAAAATGAGAACAAACCTTACCAGAGGTAAGTATTATACAAAATAAATAAAGTGAAAATAAATAAAATTTTAAAATTTTTTATTTATATTATTCCCACGAGGAAAACAAAAAAAAAATGAATTTTTTTAAATCCCCTCCCGGAAAAATTTTTTTTTTTTTAAAAAAAAAAAAATTTTTTTTTCTTTGTACTATTGAATATATTATATATTATTTATTAAAACAATCAAAACTGTGGCTTAAACCGTTGTGTCCGTTGTGTCTAACGTCATATTATGTTATAATAAACACGTATTTGGCAGGATTTACAGGATTTACAGTAACACAACTTCTTTTCCACAATTGAATAACATTGATTTTCAAAGTAATACTCATTATGAACACCTGAATCTTTATAATAATTATAGTAAGTTCTTGTTCTTTTCATCGGTATACCTAAATTTGTAATTGGTGGCTTAAACCCTTCATCCTGTATTATACATTATAATGTAAAGGTATTGTATTCGAATTATTGACACTTACAAATTTGGTATATTATTTCCAAAAGAAGTAAAGTGAAAAGAATACAAATCTTGAATTTTAGAAACTTTTTGTTTTATTTTTTTGGATTAAAAAATTTATAAAAAAAAAAAATAAAGTGCTAGATTGAGATTTGTAACACAATTTTCACAAGTAGAAAAATTTTGATTAATTGAAAATCATTTCTAAAAATCAAGTTGAATGAATTAAGGAAGGGATCTACTAATTATAAACAGGATTTTAATTCCATAATGTAAATAAACTCCTGAAGGGTCTGACCACAAAACGACCACAAAATTCTTAATAAAAGTTCATTAAATCCTTTTTTATCCATTCAATCCAAAAAAGAATTTCTTCGAAACACCTGGGAACTCCTTTATACAAGGTAACAATCCTGTTTAAAATAATTTTTCCTACATAAACAATATAACAATATTAAATATTTCCTATAACTTGGTACTTGTTTCTAATTATACTTTATTATAATATTGTTTATAATATTAATTGTTATATTCAATTCATAATTCATATTGACTTTTGAAGGTAAAGAACATTCGAAAATTTAGAACTTGAAACTATTTATAATACATAATAACTGTACTCAATTAATTTAAAGTTTTCTCATGGTTTTCGTAGTTTCCATAGTTACTTCTTGTGAAACTTTATTATGGCTTATAGATTAGTCATTGGTATGAGTCTATTTTTGTATCTCCGATAATCCGATTGTGTCATAATAAAGTTATCTGTTATAGTTAATTTTTATTCGGAAACTGAAAAGTATCTGAGAATTTTTTTTTTTTTTTTCCTCTCTAAAAGAAATTAATTTCCTTATAATTATTCATTTATTTGTTTTTTTCTTTGTTTCTTTACGATCAACCCATAAACAATTGTTATAGAAAATTTCTTATTATGGTAATCTGAACCAAGACGTTTATAAGTTTGTTACAACCAATCATTTTTTATCGCGTAAAATGTGTTTGTTTTTTCTAACCCATTATATATATTTTTCCTTTGTTTAATAATAATAAATGGATAGTCAAAAATTTATTAAATATTTATGAATATTCCTAAAATATTGATAAATGGACGAATTAAATTAAAGATAAAATGACTTGAATTCGTTCGTAAAGTTTTGACCCTATAATGTAAACAATTTCTCCCTTTGTTCATGCTTTACCTTTTTTTCTAAGAAATCTTTATCAATAATTTATTATGTGCAGTATTTGATAAAAATATGTATGCAAAAGCAATATGAGATTATGTAATTTATGTGCGTAAGAAATAACATGTTAATCAGATTTATCTGTGCGGATTTACGCACACTTGATGATAAACATTTGTTCATAAAGCACATGTCTGTATCGCTAAGCCCAGGGTAAGCTTGAAGGTTACCTGTCATATTCCAAGTCTCTCAAAATTGCACATCAATAAATATGTATTATTGGTTGGGCGTTCAATAAGTATGTTATCGTTTGGTCATATACTACAAGGAATTACCTGGGTTCATTGAAGTAATATGAGGTAATGGTTTTAAAATAGTTAATAATAAAAGTATATAAAATATATAATCATAAATGCAGCAATAATCCAATCAATCCAGAAGTTCTATACTAACAAGTTTTTAACAACACTGTATGTAGAAATTATTGAAATATATCATAATAGCTCATCAATCATAATCTATTCAATAAATTACTATGCTGAATATAGCATAAGTAAAATGCCATAATAAAATAATTTAATGAAGAATTATTTTGGTTCGAGTGATTTTATACGTTATTGTTCAAGTAGGAAAAAAGCGATCCTTCATAAGTCAACTACAAAAAATATCTCATTACTCTTGTTTTCTTTGAGTTACCAAAGGAAGCTACATACTTGCATCATACTAGAAAAAATGACATTTCGTCATATTTTGAATAATAATGTAGAGCAACGTTTAATAGTAAAATAATAATTCATTATACATTATTTAATATCTTCAAAAATACCGGTCTAAAGTTAGACGTAGTATTATTTAACTAACGGCGAAGTTTTATATGTTTCAGTTCAATCATGGTGTCGGTCAAATCAATTGACGTTTACCAACGCATTTTAATTGGGTGATGACCTCGATCTTTTTTTTAAGTAAAAAAAAAAAATCCAAAAAAAAAAAATGATTAATGGAAATAACATACAACGAGCATCCTGTATAAAAGTCAAATCCCGGATATGATTCGTTGACTAAATAAAATTTCTTAAGTTATGGTTTGGATAAAGGGACTGTAAAACTGCCAAGGAAACAAGTGAGTTATATTCTAAAGGATTATTTAAAACTTATTTTCTGACTTATTAATATATATTTTTTTTACGCCTCTTAGGACCAAAAACTTGCTGTGAGATTATTTTTGTCAAGTGCATACTATGATTCTTCACTTGATATTTGAAGGTTCGACATTGCGCATTAGGCAAACTTCATATTAATACTTTATCCAAGCGGTGTTATACTTATTTGAAAACATCCTTGAACCCTAAATATGGTTGGTATAAGGTAAGAAAAATTTTTTCAAAGTTTCATCAAAGTACTTCAAAAAATATAATGATGTAAGGTTGTCGCCCCAGACCGAGTTATCTCTCATGTGGATACGACGAAGTGTATGCCAAACAACACGCTACTGATCTTTACTTAATGAATGAATTATTGATCCTAATTTTTCAGATCAAAATTTATTAATTTTATTTTCTCTCTCTCTCTTTCTCTCTCTCTCTCTTACTATAGTTTAAAATAATGGTACATACTGTACCCAACGATACATCTTTTTGTCTTCGTATGAACATTCGATGTTTACCACGTTTAATTTATTAGGTGAGATGTAAATTTTTAGTTACTTCAAAGAACATATTAGTATTGTTCATTATATAATTATCAACGCGAGATGATAATCCAATATCTTTTTATGTACTATCAAATTCTGAAAATAAATAATAAAAATTAATGATGGATCAATTAATATGATCGCAAAAAGAAACTCATTTATTTTAATCTTATTATCATAATAATGAGAACGGGATTTTAATTTTTTGTTATTCTTAATTTTTATGGGAATTTAGGATTTAATTGGAGAAATTATTTAAAGTATTCAAAGAGTCAAGGTTGGCGTTATACATATACTAATGTTATAAAGCGTTTATGATGTATATTTTACCATGCTAATTCTGATGTATTATCTATAAATACATTATGATGTTAATTTTTTATTTTATTACTGATGCTTATCATAATTATTATTTTTCTTTTTTTCATCTTTGACTTCACTTTATTAACCAGTATAAATTATATTTGATTTATAGAATAGGAATACTGGACACTATACTACTTTGTTAAGAGATCAGAATATTACAATCAGGAAGGTTTCTTTTCGAAACAAATAGGTATAATAAGAGCTAATTTCATACTGATTAGTTGTAGTTGCAATTTATAGAATGCTATTGTTAAATAAAGTAGTACATGTTTACAAAAAAATTCAAATAAAAAATTGATTAAAATCCAAATCTTAGTTTCTTTTATAATGTAAGTTTAAATTATACTCTTTTTAGTTTGATTATAGGATGAAAAAATTTCATTCTTTTTTACTTCTGTCCTCATCATTTCTGATACGTATCAGAATGCAAGAGATTTGTCATTTACTTAAAATTTAAAGTCTCACATTTTTGCCCATTTGTACTTTTTTCACGTTTTGTTCTTTTCAATAATGGTGATGATTGAATTTGAAGAAAATTGAAAAGCTATTTTGAGGTTGATGAGTCACATGACTAAATCGCGGGAAAGATATTTCACGATATTTCATTTTTGAAAGACTAAAGAAGAAAAAATCCGAATATTAAAATTTGTGTTCGCGTGTGATTGATGTACTAGAATTAGTAAACTGGTCAAATCGATCTCATGGACCCCGACTACAAAAATACACTAGAATGAAACATGCAATTCCGAATTTGCGCCACAATACACGCGTGAAGTTTTATTGGACACAGCCCATGTAATATATCCTTTTTTGGAGAGGTGACCAGAATTAAGGAATATCTTGCACTTTTTAGTGGCAAAAAAAAATGGGTCAGGTCAGATCATCCACACGTACAGTAAGTAGTTTTGCCATTATGGTTATTGTTGTGGCGAAGAATTTACCAAAAAATTCATTGCTTTTATTAACCTGCATTGGGTTCAAGAAAAACATAGCACCTGATGTGTTATGATTCATGACGTTAAATTGTTTTTTTAAGATGCGGATTTTTTTTCAATTTGTTAAAAAAAAACCATTTTTTCGTGAAGGTCTCAGATTTGGATAACGAGGTTTTAACGTGCCTTCACTTTCAATTTAACTACTCAAGTGTTTCGAGCTTTCTTTTTACTCTTTTAAAAAACCTCTCATACTTTCTTTCTTACGAAAATGGCCTATCAATATGATCAATATCAACAACAGCCACCTTACGGAGGCGGTGCAGAAAACAAAACTACACTATGGTAAGTGTATAGTTTAATGGTTTTCTCCGAAAGACGAAAGCTCACAGCTTTTTGTCATTTAGGATGGGTGAGCTTGAACCGTGGATGGACGAAAGTTACATAAGACAGATTTGGTATCAGCTTGGCGAAAATGTAAATGTAAAATTCATTAGGGATAAGTTCACAGGGTAAGTACTAAAAAAAAAAAAAAGATCTCAAATCATTTTTTGATACATTATAATTATAAATTCTCTTAAACTTTTCTAATAGAGCAAATGCTGGATATTGCTTTGTGGATTTCGTGAGTAACGCGGCCGCGGTCAAAGCTTTAAATACAGTAAATGGAACGCCAATCCCCGGTACTAATCGATTATTTAAATTAAATTGGGCATCTGGAGGTGGATTAACTGACAGAAAGTAAATGAATTTATCATTTTACAAAAAAAAAAAAATTTAGCCTAATTGATACTATGATCTTATTGATTGTCTTATATTCCTTCAATTTTATTAATATTCAATTCATAAAAGGGATGATCGTGGTCCTGAGTTTTCGATTTTTGTTGGTGATTTAGGACCTGAAGTAACTGAATGGATGTTGGTGGTGAGTTAAATAACTTTATCGTGATTTTCTTTTATTTAGCATGAGTTAATATTTTTCTATTCTTATATAGTCTGTTTTTCAACAAAGGTATACCACTTGCAAGTCTGCTAAAATCATGACTGATCCTATGACTGGCATGTCTCGTGGTAAGTTAAATAAAATAATAATTTATGTAGATTAGTGGATCATCGAAATTGAAAATTTTTTCTTTTTTTATTCTTTTATTGTAGGATATGGTTTTGTTAGATTTGGTGACGAATCTGAGCAACAGCGTGCTCTTGTAGAAATGCAAGGTGCATTTTGTGGTAATCGGCAAATGCGAATTTCCACGGCGACACCAAAAAACAAAGCCGGCATCCAAGGAAATTATTATCAACAACCTACTCAACAGAATACCGTCTTGAATCAATATAACGATCCGAATAACACTACGGTTTTCGTCGGCGGATTATCGGGCGTTAATAGCGAAGAAGAATTAAGAAGGTATATATTAAAATTATTTATTTTCCTTTTAATATTTAAATATCGTAATTTCATTTAATTAATCAATCCTAAATTATTTAATATGTAGTTATTTTCAAGGTTTTGGTGAGATTACTTATGTAAAAATACCTCCTGGTAAAGGTTGTGGTTTTGTGCAATTTGTTCATAGACAAAGTGCCGAAATGGCAATTAATCAGATGCAACATTACCCAATTGGTATTTGTTATTAATTTAGATTCCTTTATCATAAAACATAACTTATTTAAAAAATAATGGATTTTACGTTATAGGCAATTCTAGAGTACGTTTATCCTGGGGTAGATCTCAAACTGATAAGACTACTATCGGCTCTTATCGGTAAGAATTTTCACTATTAATAAAAATCTACCTAAACATAAGAGATTGACATATTTTGTTCGTCTTGTAGTAGTCCACAACAAACAAGCCCATATAATTCCATCGGAGGTATGACACCAACATCAGGTTACAGCGCTTATGCTCCAGCAACACCCGTTGCTACTACGCCGGTGACTCCGATCCAACCTCAAAGTTCAACACCGCCCTTAGACTCTTTGGACCCGGTCCCCGTTCAGCGTTTAAATGAAATCTTTATTTCCAAGCAAGAAGCAGTGATTGAACGAATGGAATCTGAATCTAATTGGATCGGAATTTATGCTCAATAATTTTAGAATTGGAGATTTTTAACTCAATAATTAAAATAATAATATATATATATATATATAAAAACAAAAATTTTATATGTGTAACATATGTTTCATTTTGTAAAGAATTTCATCTTTCTATAAAATTTTCAAAATTAATAATAATTGATTAAAAAATTATATTTTATTTAGTTTTAATTTTTTAATTTCAAATAAATTTTGTAAATTTGTTAATTAACTTGAAGAATTTTTTATTAAGCCTGTAATCGCTTTTATTTTATCTATTAAAGAATTATCATAAAGTAGTATTACTAAATTAGAGACAAATGATGACCCATTAGAATGCATTGGATAATCTAATACACGTGGTATAGATGTTTTAAAGAACGGAATCCTATCTGTTGTGACAGATTTCATTAAACACAATGAACGGAGTCCTTCTATACCCCCAAATCTTATAAAAAAAAAAAATTAAAATTAGAATTCTATCAATTAATTTTTATAATTGAATAATTGAATTAAAATTATTTACCTTCCAAACCCAGAAATTCCGACTCCACCAAATGGTAAATTATTGAGATAAGTAGCACCAAAATCATTTACATTTACCATACCACATCTTAATCTTTTAGACATCCAATCACCTTTACTTTGATCTCCCGAAAATACAGAATTACCTAATCCATAAAGCGATTTATTACATATTTCAATTGCTTCCTCATCCGTTGAAAATTTCATCACTACCATTATAGGTGCAAATAATTCTTGTTTTAAAATTGTCATTTGTGGAGTTACATCAATTAATAAAGTAGGCTCAAAATATTGCGCTGTTGGATATTTTGGATGAATATATGGGTGTCCTCCTAAAATTAGTTTTGCTCCTTCTGATACGGAAGCTTGAATTAAATTTTGAAGGCGTTCTCCCTACAATTAAGTTGATTTTTAATAATACAAAATCATGTCACATTATTATTATATAGTCAGCTTACAAACCTGACCACTCATAGTCATTGCACCAACATCCACAACAATATCATCATTCAAAACACTTCCAACTTTCATTTTTTTAATTTGTTCTGTAACCCTATCTACAAATTCATTATATAATGATTCATGAACTAGAATACGTTCTAATCCAACACAATTTTGACCAGCGTTTTGGAAAGTGCCACGCATAATAATTGGAAGTGCATGAGACAAATTTGCATCATGTCTTATAATAGCACAATCTTTTCCGCCCAATTCTAAAATGCAAGGTGTTAAATTATCCGATGCAGCTTTCATTACTTGTTTACCGACTGAACTTGATCTAAAAATAATAATATGAGAAGTTAAAATATATATTTATTTATTTATTTATTTATTTATTTCCGTTTTTTTGTTTTAATCGCGTTTCAAGTTTACCCGATAAAAGTTATTCCATCAACTCCACTTTTTACAATAGCTTCACCACAATCAGGAAATCCACATAAGAACTGAACAATATCAGGATCATGTCCACATTCTATTAAACAAGTTTTAATGATTTTATTATAATATTGCATTGACCATGCTACTTGTTCTGATGCTTTAATCAAAATTCCATTTCCAATAAATAATGATGATATTATAGGAATAAATGTATTATGGAATCTAAATAATAAATTGTCACATAAATTGAACAAGAAATAATCTAAAACATAAAGAAAAATATTTTATACTCACGGATAATTCCAAGATACTAAAGCTGCTACAACACCAAGAGGATGATATTCAATTTTAGCCAATTTATATAGCATAAGTGGACTAGCTTCTCGATATTCGGTAGCTAATGCTTTTTCTCCACGTTTTATGATCCATCGTATTTTTTCACATGTTGATAAAATTTCTCCAAATTTTCCATCAACAACTATATAAAAAAAAATTATATTAATAATGAATTAAAATTTCAAAAAAAAGGGTAAATACATACGCGTTTTTCCTGTATCTCTACTAGAAACCCAACAAATCTCTTCTTGATTATTTATAATGAAATTCAATAGACTATTAAGTACTCTTTTTCTTTCAGCAAATGTTGTTTTAACCCATTTCTGTTGCGCATTTCGAGCTTTCTTTAATGCTTCTTTAACATCATCATCAGTGTGAGCTGGAATTGTGGCTAAAAATTGTCCTGTCGCTGGATCATAACACATGATATAACCAGGATTTGAAACATCCTACAGCAGAAATGGTTAAAGCGATTAAATTTAAAATTATAAACAATTCGATAAAATGATATGTTACCCTTAAGCAAGGTTTCTCTAAAATTTTACCATCGTTCCAACCAGGTTTAGCCTCTAAAAAAAAGGAAGAGAAAATAACGATTAAAATAAAATATTTTATCCAACATTTGATTAATTTTTTTTTCTTACCGATAGGAGCTTCAACGACGAATTTCACAATTTTATCTTTTTTGAATAATAAAAATTTTAAAATTAAGATTGATATGATAATTGTTAATATACTTATTAAAACTTGAGTTAAATTCAATTCTAATAATGATTTTGTTGTTAATTCAATGAATTCAAACATTTTTTTTATTTTTAATCAATTTTGATAAAGATAATAAAAATTTCGTGTTTTTAAATTAAATATAAATCTAAAATTTTTTTTTTTGATTATCATTACATTTGTAGAATCGGATAAATGATTAAGCCGTTAGAACTTACTTATCAGTGAAATATAGTTTTCGTTTTCCTTTTTCTATTCTATTCATATTAAAAAGAATGAACTTTAAAAAATTTACAATGAACAAACAAATTAACTGTGCAACATGAAGCTTAAGAAACAAGGAAGTCCTTGCTGTTTTGTAGTCATGACCTTTTTATGGGTAACTACATACGTATTTACACTATTTTAAAATCGGTTAAAATAATCATTTTTAAATAAATCCCTTAATGTAAAAAATTGATAATGATACAAAGAATTTATGAAAACTAGCAAAATCAAGTGATTTCTGACCTTTTAGATTTAATTCGAAACCAATCTTATAAGTTTATTATATAACCAGAACTTGTACATTACAACATATTTTATTTCAATTAAATAATTAATTTATTATTTAAATTACAAATATCCAACTAAAACTATTTTAGAGTATATCTAGATATTAGTTTCGATTTGGATACCGGATAAAGCATGACGATCATCACGATGTTTAGTCATACTATATATATGGAATCATTTCCGAAGACATGAAATAGTTTGCCACTAGCTTATTAATTAATATCTTTTTAAAGTTTGTGTAGTTATCTACAAGAACTAAAACATCCAGCAAAAAATTCTCGGTATGGACTTTGTAATTCATTACAGGTATTATATTTTTTTCGTTTTTTATGCGGAAATTAAGAAGTTGTTCGGAAAATTGATTTTTAATTGCAGGAAATTGATTTTTATCTTAACAGAGGATAGTGTCATAGTGACCCTTACGAAATCAACAAACAAAAGCAGCAAGAGTGGAGACAATGCTAGATACTGAAGCTTGTTCGATCCATCATTTCTTTTTCTATATTTGTTACTTCCAATGCCCGAAGTTTTACTTCCCTTTCTTTGATTGAAATTTCACGTTCTTGAATGTAAGAATTTTTTCTTTTTTTGCCAAATCGTCTTCGTCTTCTTCACCCGTACATAACTAATTCCTCCTCTAGAATTAGTAGACCTTAGTATTCCAAGAAAACTTCACCTTCGTGAAAATTATTTATGTGGCCAGAAATGTTGTTATCCTTACTTATTTTAACCTCGCTAAGGCAATTAGTGAAGTGCAAAATCATGACAAGCTCTTACTTATTTCAGTCTTACTAAGACTGTTAGCAAAGCGCAGAGCTGTAATAGGTTTTTACTTATTTCAACCCACTAAGATGGTTAATGAAGTGCAGAAATAACTCATTTCTTTGCCTCAACTTTCTTTTAAAGTTACTTACTTTTCGTTTATTAATTAATAATCTCGCTTGGTTTCTTTCTTCGTCAGTTGCTGAATCCTTTAACAATATATCGTTCATGTGTTTGTAGAAAATTCTATGAATTTTATTAACGTTACAGCCGTTCGTCTTTTTGAAAGCACCAACCGTCAAAGTCCACCAAGGACCATTCTTTAAAGTTCTGTTCGAAGTAAGGCAAGTAATCAGAATCAGACATAGGTGTTATTGTACGTTAAATGATATAAACACTGATTTTTTATTAACACGACGCGTTTATGAAAAAATTGAATCCTCGTTTTGTTTTATATAATTACTATGTAGACTTTTTTTTCTTTTCCTTTTTTAAAATCTGTATTTATATTATTTTACTAGAAAAGGCAATTGGCTTTTAAATTAGATAATCACGATGTTTTATACACGCGTAAAAAAAGAGATGATATCATTACAGACAAAACGCCAATTTAATTCTTTTATTGATGTATCAATGTTTCTCTATTTTCTATGATTGCATGATAATACAACTAAATAAGTAATTTATACCCGCGAATTTTTTTTACTAATATTTTCAGTGAATTGTAATTGAAGTCAATAAAGTCAACTCAGACCAATGGACAATAAATGACCAAATGACGGAGTTTCAAATAAATACGTTCCAAAGCTCGAGGTCGTCAGCTAACTACAGTCTATACCATAGAAAGTTTATTTTCTTATCGCTTCTATAGTATCTTTGAGGTTCCCTACCAGCTCTTTCTGTCAATACAGATATCCCATCAGTTAATCCTTTGGCGTCCTTAGCCGCTTCTAGTTCAGTTTGAGCTTGAGTTTTTAGCTGGTTAAAGAGTTAATCGCAGTTTTTATTTTTCCTTTGCCATCGTCAATTCATATTATATATATGTCTAATGTCCCTATATTCCTGTATATTAGCGTGATTATTGACTTCTTCTCATACCTCTACCTCTTTCCTTAACCTCGTATTTTCTTTGGCTCAACCATCCGTTCCACAGAAAGAGTATGTAGTTTAAGTTTTGTTACAATATAGTATATGTTTATTGACTGGAGGGCGTTCCTTCGTAATGTATAGACAAGTAATATATTCTGGGTAATCACACCTATACAGGCAGAACTAGCATTGTGTATGAAGGAGAACTTGATAACATGGACCCATTCTGTGGTTAGTTATTAAATATATTTTTAAATGTTCCAATTGAGAGAATTCGACAACTGCAACCATGCTTTAGGAAACTGTTTCGAATTGGTACCTAGGGCTCTACATGGATAGATGGTACCGGTAACCCGAAGAAACCGTATTCCATGACGATCGAGATGATCAAGAAAACGTAAAAATCAAACTCTGATTCCTCCCTGTATAATTGTAAAGAAATGATTTACTTTTTGTGGATTGTTTTCGCGTTGCTAGTCTTGAGCTTCAAAGTGAACCTCAAGAAAACTATGAGTTTTAGGTATAGTGGAAATTAAAAAAATTGGGTTCAAGGGGCGGATTACTTTTTCTGGATTACTATGGTCGTGTCTTTACTTGTGTATCATGGTTTTTTAGAGATTATTCCGAAATAGTTAGTGTCAAAGGAATCTAAAACTCTGGTTGCATGGGACGTAACCGTATTCGAGCTTAAAATGAAAATTCACGGAAAGCCGTAAATATCATTGATTATCACGGCTGCTGAAAATCAATGATATCCACGATTCTCCGTGAAATAACTATTACAAGCTTATTATAATTTGAGTTTTAATAATAAATAATATTTATAGAACGTAAATTAGTTTGAACAAATTTTATTATAATTTAGACTAGCAACCCAAGTTTTTTCTATTATACATTACAGATCACCGTGAACTGTTAATATTTATGACAACGTTAATGTTTATGACTGGTTCTAAAAAAAAAAAGAAAAAAAAAGAAAAAAAAAGGAAGAAATTAAAATACAATTTTTTTACATACAATAAAAATAAAAATAAAATAAATTTGCTTAAAATATATTATAAAATTAGTAAGAAATATTATCTTCAATTAATCATTATTACTTCTACTTTTTCTCTTATTAATTTTTGTTAAATTATTAAAAAAAAAAAAAAAAGGATTTTTGTTTCAATGACCATTTACTAAATAAGAATTAAGAACATCAATATAGAAGGTCACTCGAAGTCTTCAGTACCTTCAGGTTTGTAAGCCATTGATTTTATATTATTGTAAAAATTATTAAATTATAGCACCAAATCCCTTAAATTTTGTGTTAATATGATATCTATAAATAATAAAATATTTACATTAACATATAAAAAAAAAATAAAATGATTTCCTTTTTTTAAATTTGATTAAATTATAACATACCTGTTATACTACCCATTATATGTCGCAATAAATTTGTATCTGTTGCATTAGTGAAATGTGGGTAAATTTCTTTTATATCACTACGATTCAACCGTTGAAATCTTCGTTTAAAGTAATATGTTGTTTGTTTAAAATCTCCATTTAGCCCTAAAATTTCGATTCATTAGATTTTAATCATACGCTAGTACAAATATAATATATATATAATATATATATATATATATATTAATTAATCCGGTCTTACCTTGATAATCAGGGAAATATTTCTTGACAGGAGATTGTTTGATTTTTTCTCGAAATATATCAATTTTATTTAAAAATAAAATCATCGAAGTGTTCACAAACCATTGTGAATTACATATTGAATCAAACAACATTAAAGCTTCTTGCATTTGATTTGCATCTTTATCTTCAACCAAACATTGATCATAACCACTTATGGCTACCAAGAATAATACAGCTGTAACATCTTCAAAACAATGAATCCATTTTTTTCGTTCTGAACGTTGACCACCCACATCAAACATTCTATAAGTAAAAAAAAAATATTATTGATTAATTATTTCAAAATCGAAAATGGCATAATTATCAAGGACTGATTATTACCTGTAAGTTAATGGACCTAAATGGAATAAAGTTTCTACAATTCCTGTTGTTTTCATTCGACAACGTAGAATATCTTGATCTGTTGGAATATAGGTTTGTAAAAATAATCTATCTAATGATTCGTAAAAACTAAAAAGGAAATAAATAAACAAAACAAATAAATAAATAAAAATTATAAGTATATACGAAGTTGAAGAAACTAAAAATTTCAAGACACTTACTAACTCATATTATCATGTAACGCGTATCGGTGACCCTGTTCATAACATTTTTGTACACCAGTATCGGCCCATAATTTTTTCAATGGAATCAAATAATGAATAGGAAATGGTTCACCTTTAGAAATACACGGTGGATCATTAAATAATGATATATATTGCTACATGTAATAAGAATCAATGTGTTAAATACTTGATCAAAATATTAAAAATATGATAAAATAATTCGCGTCCTTGGAAATATAATTACATTATTATCATCATCACCAAGGGGAATTCTATAATATTCCATTGCTTCAAGTACCAAATGAATTGATTGGACGATGTTTAAGAATACAATGGATCTATATGTTTCTTTCTCTACACTACTGAAACCTGCTGCATGAATTAATTTCATTTGTTTCAAAATTGTGCTTTTACCAGATTCTCCAGCACCTAAAAAAGTAAACAAAAAATTAAATAAACTTTTTCACCAATAAAAAATAATTTTATTTTTTTTAAATGATACCTAATAAAAGCAACTTCACTTCAGTTTTTAATTTCTTTTCGTCTTCTTTTAAAATTTTATTTATTCGTTTATTTGAAGCAACGTAAGTGGTATCAGCTGGTTGAAATATACAATTTCCCATTTTTACGGTGTTTGTTACTTTACAATTTTGAATAATTTTTTTGAATAAAGTGACTAAAATAATTTCTGCAATAAATATTTATTATATGATTAATAAACGTGTTTAAAGGTAAGAGGAAGAGTAAAGGTTGAAGGTTAATATATATAATAAATATAAGGAAAATATCAGATAATGGATATATATATTACAAGGATATATTTTTATTCGTTATTTTTTTTGAAAGGGTTCGTTAATAATAAAAAATTCTTTGTTATATTCTTTGATGGTAATACAAAAAAGAAAAATACGCGAAATTTGTTCGTTAAATGAAAAGAAAAGAGAGAAAAAAAAATTGATGGATGATAAGGATATCGTCGGAAAGTGAAATACGGAAAAAAAATAGAGTATATTTTTTTTTTTTTTTTTTCTTTTTTAAGAATATGTGGTTTATATATAATGACTAACGATTACACCTATAAACCGGTAGACTTGTGTTACAAAATCGAATGTTACTTCGAAAAAAAAAAGAGATAACGGGATTAAAATGAAACCTGAATCCTAGTCTGAGAATAGTTATTTATGGAAGTTCCGTTTACGTTGAATTCAAGCGGCATATTAATTTCACGCAAGATTACTTGTTCTCAACAATACATTTCTTTGGATGAGCAAATCTTTTAATTAAATATCCGAAATTAAAAGATTATTAATAATGATCTCGGTTTACCACGAAAACGTGATAATACTATTTAGAATAATGAATCGGAAATGGAGAAAAAATCAACAAATTATAGAGAGGATAATCCATCAATTTTCAATAAAAGAAATTCATTAAACATTATTAAATTAGTTAGAATTAGTTAGTTAGTTTAATTAAACTGACAGAATTTTTGTATAACAAAAACATCATTTGTTTGTTAGTAAATTACGCACATATAAAATATCACTCCTTGTTTTATGTTCTTTGCCCCACAAAATTTCCACATGGTACTTTTTCATTTACAGAATTATTCAGGCATGACGGGTAAAACTTAAATTTTAAGGGTATTTTAATATGTAATGATGTAATTTAACACATTACGTAATAATGAAAGTTTATATAATGATGCTGACACCTTCTTAATATGATGATGATTAACAAATCACTCGTTGAATTTCGGGGCATTTTTCTTTATGTTTCAGTTTTCGGACCAATTTATGATTTTCTCAAATTTACCCTTTCTTACTGCGCCAATATTTTGTGTTTTTTTATCATTTTAATCATAAATATCAGATATTGTTTGTGTCTTTTGTGATGTAGATAAACCGGTTGAACCCGAACTTGTACTCTATATTTGGTATATTTGGTATTTTTATTTAATCTAAATAGATAATCTGTGGTAAAAGGTTGGTTTTGTTTATGTAATTTAACTGTCTTTCCATTCGATATCAATGAAATCAATAGACGCCAATTATAAATTTATCCTATTTCTTAATTTTCGCACATGAGAATATGAATGAAAATAAATCCGTCCATTCAATGAATTTATTAAGGATTATCTTGGCGATTATCATCATTATTACGAGTAATGACAATAAGGCAAAATATATTTATGATCGAAAGGAGAAAAATTTTATTGATTATAACATCTGTCTAAACTTTCCTTTTTAAATAACACCCTTTTTTGTGCCAAATAAAATTGGTTTGATCTCCTTCATGATCCTCTTTTCCATGAAATATCTTTTCTTTTTAAAATTGCTTTGATAAAAGTCAAAGATTGTGATACCATCAAGGGGCTTTTTCTCATGGTCAATCTTCCACCCCATTGGAAATCTATCCAATTGAATAATTTCGGGAGTACTGTTTTTTCCTTCTCTCTTATATTTTACCATCATCGTACCTAAACATAAAGTTTTAACAAAGAATGCGTAATCATTTAAGAATGGAATTTTGAATCCAAGGATGCGTTTGTTTAAGGTTCCGATAGAAATATTAAGGGCTAAAGAACGTTGAAATAATTGAAGTAAGTACATTTGTTGGAGATCAATCTTCATTGGAACGGAAATTTCCGAGGAGGTATTGATCTTGATATCAGAAGATTCGGAGACGATAGTATTTTCGTTCTCTGTCTCTTTTTCTTTGTTGAGCATTTCTATTTGATTCTTTTCTTGAAAAGGTTCGAATCCAATTTCTTCAAAGACTTCAAGGACAAAATCCTTTGTTGACTCGTATTCTTCAGCGTCTTTAAATCTTTCAAAACACTCAAGAATGAATTTTCTTTTTGCTTCATCAACTTTAGCTTCGCCAGTTAAAAATTTAAAAAAGGTAAAAAATGCTTTCTTATAATTATCTTCATACTGCTGGACATTTTTTTTGTTTAGTTTTGTAAACATTTTTTGAGATGAAATTTTTTTTTTAGAAAAAGGGAGAGATGCAAAGGAAAAAAAAATTTTTTCGGATCATTTCTTGATTATTAAATCATATCGAGTCAATATACTCATCAAAATCAGTTAAACAAAGATTCATCATATAATATCACATATATACTGTGATTTGATACGTTCATCGCGGCTCTGCTTTAAGATTTTTTTGCTGCGAAAAATTCTTATCTGACACTTGTCGCTAACTAAATACGGTATCGAATATAATGAAATCAAGCAGCGCTAAGCATAAAATTTTTTTATAATCAAACCAAATACCACACATTAAAACATCAAATTTTTACTCAATATACAATAGGTTTAATCATGAAACTTAATTTATAATATACAAATAGAAAAGAAAAAAAAAAAAATATACGGGAAAGAAATATTTTAATTTAAACGTCTAAATTAACATTAACGTCATCTCCAATATCTTCACTCAATAAAAAAACTTGATGACTTTTAAACACGCGAGCCCTTTTTTGTTCATCCCAATTTTCCTCCTTCGCCATTTTATCAATTTCCGTTAATAAAATTTTCAATTCTTCTTTTAACTGTATAACTTGAGATTTTAAATTATCAACTTTATCTTCATCATATTCAATTATTCCTACAGCAACAGTACTAAGAGCTTTAATTAACCTCCAAAGACGAAACAAAATCAATAATCCTGCAACTTCTCTTTGTTTTCCTTTGAGGAAGAAGTCTAAAAGAAATGTTGTTATTATGATAGCCGCATCAAAAAGATGTAATGGCCAGTGATTATCTTTTATGAAATAGCGAATTCCAAAAATGAATAATTTTAAAATCACTTCAATAACGAAAATACAATTTATTGTAAATGCGATATATTCAAGAACTTCAAACAAAATATGTTCTTTTTCTTCAAATTCTGGCCATAAAAATGATACAATTATTACTGAAAAAACGGAAATAAAATCTGCTGCTACTAATCCAAGTATTATCCAATGAGCTTGCCGAGATTCAAACTTTATTGCAAGCTTTTCTCTAATTTCTTCAATTTTCTTTCTGAATTTTGACTTTTCTCTATTCATCAATTCAGTACTTCTTGAAGAATTCGTTGGTATAGATGATATCGTTCCGTAATTCATTTTGGGAATTTATAGTTTTCCCATTAAAAAAAAAATCAGTCATATTTATATTAGATTATTTTCATGATATCATATTTACCAGATTTTCCTATAAATGTATATAAATGTATCACAGTGACCATTTAAATGATGTCATATTAATCTTTTATTTACGAACTCTATGTATTGTATAGCAAAATTTACATGCAATTTTTATAGAACTTCTTTAAGCTATAATAATTGTTTCGAAAAAATGATTACAAAATAATTAATTTGTGAAACTTGTGGATTTCATTAGTTAATAACATCATCATGTAAAAGAAATGCAATTTGGTCGAACTAATAGATCTTTGCTCAAGAGAAAATTTTATGTTTTAGACTAATGGATCTGATTGTATTCAGAAATTTTCCCGGTTTATAAAGTAAAAATTAAAATTTTGCATTTTTTTTTTTTTTTTTTTTTCATAAAATTTATCTGAAAAACAGCTTTTATAACAAAACAAATCTCTCTTTCTTGTAAATTTATATTAAATAATATTAATCTAAAAAAAATACTTATTTATTTGATTAAATATCACTGCCATCTTATCAGTAGAATTAAATATATCATAAAATTCTGCCTGTTAATATTTACCGTGTGGCAAAAAAAAAGGGAAACCTATTCACGTGATTAAAATGCAATGTTATACGGTGGTGGGTAACAGCATAAGAACATCCACTTTTTATTTGAGGGGCAAATTTTATAATATATCACATGACTATTTAATCACATGACCTTAAATTTAAACCAATCATGATTAAGTATTTGTTATATATATATATATATTATATATATAATTCTGGCTAAATTTATAATGCAGGCCAAGAATACATGTAATTCTGGCCAAAATATTATAACGTAGGCCAAGGCCAAATTGGAATCAAATATATATTTTTAATTATCTCAATGTAGTTAAATAGAATTTGTCAAGAAGTATTAATTGGTATTAAGTTTTTTAAAAATAATTTCTCAATATTTTTTTATTAGCAATTAAAAATCACTAATTTATTGTATGTCTTATAGTATTATCTACTATATGTCCAAATAAATTCAATTTATATTATATAAATTGTATAATAAATTTGAAATTCAAGGCTACATTTTGATATCTTTTGAAGTTATAAACACTTTATTAGTTTTTGAAAAAATTAGCAAATATTATTTATTTCAAAATAAAAAATATAACAGAAAATTAAATTACATTTATAAAACATTGGTGAATTAGATTTAATTTAAAATACTTAAATATTACTAAAAATAAATATCAAAAAATTTGCAGTAAATAAACATTTATAATAAAGTGATAAGAGTTTTATTTTTTAAATTATCACAATTTTAATATATAGTAAAAAATGCTAATAAATAGTTCAAATTACAAAAATATATATAGTTTACTTAAAACAAAACCAATTTTTATCATTTAAAATGCAAAATAAACTTGAATATTAGAATTACATTTTGATATCATTTAGGACTCTAGTACATTTTTACTTTTTGAAAAAATTAACTACAAATGTTGATTTTAAAGAAAATTTGACATGAAATTTATAAATTAAAAAATAGATGCAAATTTACTAAAAATTTCTCAAATTTTATCAAGATAAATAGGAAAATTGCGAATAGAAAAAATTTTTTAATAATATTAAATATTTTATATAAAAAAAATATAAATTTGCTCTAAAATAGTTATAAAAAATTTTTAAATAGGAAAAATATAATTATAAGTTTAATTATAGAAAATTACTAAAAATAAATTCCATATTAATTTATTATTGATAAAATCTAGAGGTTTCTATCTTTCAAATAAGCTATTTTATGTATAATTTAGTAAGATCATTATGGTATTATAACCGATTTTTTAATTCCAGTTTTTTTTACAATACACTATATGTAGTAAGAATTATTTATAATAAGATTTAGCAATATTTTATTTAATTTTAAGATTATTATTATCGCAGTTTTCAAATTACTTGAAACTGCATAATATCGATCATTTATTAATAAATTAGCGAAACAGCGAAAACAGTAAGAAGTCATTTGATTTTCGCAAATCTATTACTATTTTATTATAAAAAAAGAAGTAACTAATTATACGCATGACGTTCCTTGATTTTTATCGATCAGTTTCTTTATTGGTTAATCTATTTCTATATAAAAATATCTGCCACAGTATACCAGATGTGATAAATAGCAAAAAATAACGCGAAAGTACCTTTCAGGTATTTGCTACACTTGTAAAAAATGTTTATTTTAAGTCAAAATCTTGCAAGTGTAATAAAAGTATTAAACCAAAAAGAAAATAAAACAAACCTGAGCATGGTCAACAAATTTATCCTCGTATATTTACTCCAAACCAAAATTTACCAACAGCAGACTAATTTCTTTTTACTGCTAATACAGAGTTTTAATATAATACCAACTTTGATAATACATTTTCATTTACCTTTTGTTCTACTTGTAATAGTAAATATCAGAGATTAAAAGGTAAAGATAAAAAGTTAGTTAAAAGTTTGAAAAATAAATCAACTTTAAAAGACAAAAGAAAGTCAGCTGAAATGAGTAATAAATCTCATAATTTTGTTGAAATTGATAATTCTTCACCTGAATTTTCTGATGA
>QZLH01000531.1:55111-79813 GCA_003833135.1 Oehlia diaphana
TATAATACCAACTTTGATAATACATTTTCATTTACCTTTTGTTCTACTTGTAATAGTAAATATCAGAGATTAAAAGGTAAAGATAAAAAGTTAGTTAAAAGTTTGAAAAATAAATCAACTTTAAAAGACAAAAGAAAGTCAGCTGAAATGAGTAATAAATCTCATAATTTTGTTGAAATTGATAATTCTTCACCTGAATTTTCTGATGAAGAATATGATATTGAAGAAATCAAACTGCAAATAGTTATTGAGAAAAATGGCAAGAAAACATCCAAAACCATAACTATTCGGCCAGTAGAGTATACTAATGTTATGAATAAAATTAACGTTATTGTTCAAAAGGTTCTTTAAAATGAGAATATCAAATCAACAGATTACAGTATGTCATACAAAGCAGTCAATACACGAGGTCTCTCATGTAAATTAGATGATAAATTGGATTTTAATGAGTTTATTGAAGATTATAAAAAGGTTATTGCTGAAAAAAAGAAAATGGCTGTAATAATTGGAATTTGAAAATTCTAAAAATAAAAAACAAAAGTCAACTGAAAAGCATTTGAAGGTAAATGTTTATTTATATTCTAATTATTCTTTATTTTATATATATAATTTGATGTAAATTCTAATATTTTTAGAATTCTGATAAAAGTGGACTATCAATTTCCGAAGAGGAAAAAGTATCATCACATTCAAAGAAAAAAAAGAAATCCCGTATTATTAAAGAAGATGACTTGTCCAAGGAGGAAAAAACACAAGCAGAAATAATCACTACTTTGAGTAAAAAGTACAAGTATGATATGCATCAAATACCATGTTTTATTCAAAATAATCATCATTTGCAGCTTAATCCAGCTAGATTGCATCTTTGGGCTCGTGAAATTGTGAGTAATTTTTGATTTTAAAAAATTATTTTTATTTTATAATTTTTATAATTATTAGTAAAAAAATTGTATATGATTATAGGCGAATAAAAATACTACAGATGAATTTCCTTTAACTTTTCCAACTTTTAATGCAGCAATGGGCGTATCAGTTGGCAAAAATAATGATATGCAAATATCTACTACACCTGTGGCTATACCTGCTGCTATACCATCTGCTATTACACCTGCTGCTACACCTATTATTATTCAAATGCCATATCCTTATCCGTCTTTTAATAATTCAGATATATATACTCATTCAACATCATCACCTGCTACAAATAATGAATTACCTTCAATTGGTGAATTTTTTTCAATTTAGATCGAAAATACAATTGTAATAATATATATTCTAAATTTGAAGATGCTTTTCTTGAAGAAGAAATTATTGTGAACGCCATTAAAGATCTGTCTGATAAACAGATGCAAAAATTGGGTATTGTGAAAATTGGGTGGCAAAAAAATATTAGACAGGCAGCACAAAAATATTGATATAATATTGTACAATTATTTTCAATAAACTGAAATATAATAATAAACTTGTTATTTAACGTTACTAATATAATATTATTACTAATATTATATTTTTATCTATGTCTTTTATTTTTATTTACATGTAAATTGATGATTTAAAAAATAATTAAACCATTTGAGAGGTAATTTGGCTACATGCAATTAGTAAAGCATATATCGGATTAGTATAAGCTTCCATAAAATCATTATTACGTCTAATCCATAATTTAATTGTTGAAAATGCAGTTTCTATCGGTTTATAATCTGAGGAATAAGGGAGAAAAAACACTACATGACATCCTAGTCCTTCTAATAATGAAACAAGATCAGCATCATGATGAATTCTTGTATTGTCCATTATGATGACACTATTATCACCAGGATATGGATTCATCACAGGTACCTGTATATTGTAATATTGATAAACTATATAAATTATAAAAATATAAATAAAACAAATTATACAAATACAATATTACATACTACTTGATTGAGTACAAAATCAGTAAATTTTTTCCTATTGCATGCACCTTCAAACACATCTACAGCAATAACTCCATTCAATGTAAGAGCTGGTAAAATTGTGTAACACTTTTCACGTATAAATACTACTTTTTTATGTGCACGTGTATTATGAGGAGAATACCTATATAATCATGATAGGCTTCTCTCATTCTTAGCACTTTCACCAAGAAAAATTAACTGATTTGGAGTATAATTTTTGCCAATTACATCTAAAAAATGCACGCGAACAATTTCATTTCTTTCATATACACTTTTCTGTAATTATAAAAAAAAAATAAAAATATCATTAGAATATTACACCTTTACAAATTATCAAATTTGTTATTTTTATACCTTTTTTGGGTAATTCCTAAGTAATGAAGTAATCTTCAAAGTATAGATACTGAAACTCTTTTTTCTGTAAGATATTCTATTTCATGAATTAGTTCATCCAAGTACCAGTCAATTTTGTCTTTTACAAGACTTTAAAGTATAGTCATATCCTCTCAGTTAAAAAGCTTTCGCTTACCAGAGATCTTTTTAATTGGATTAGTAATACAAGCCCATTTTTTATATAAATCTATTATTCTAGTTACAGAAGATTTGCTCATGTATAATGTATTAGCAATATCTGTAATAGAAAAACTATTACTGTAAAGATATATAACTCTCCATCACAGATCTTCACTAAATTCTTTAGGCATTCTATTCAAAACATAAATATTTTAGTATAATTTTCGTATGTTTGAATAAAATAATAATCAGAATAAAATTATTATTACACTAACAGTAAACTAAAAAATAAGCAGCACACAGTTTTTTTCTATTTAAAACTAAAATAATTTGGTATAAAATTTTATTTGAACATATATAAAAGACTAAAAGTTATAATATATTACAGTACATAGAAATGAATCGTGCAGTATTGCTACTAAACCTAATGTTGAATCGGCAAAAAATATATATAAAAATGTGCGCTATAATCTCATGATCTTTGTATCACAAAATAATCTGTATATCGATGTATGAAATAAAAAGTTTTACTAGTACCATTTCACAAAATCACGAGTTTTCGTTAAATATTTATAAATGATTGACAATATGCAGTTTCAAGTAATTTGAAAACCGTGATAATTATTAATACCTATAGTTAGGGTTATGGTAGTACACCTGTACTAGCAAAATTCTAGTACGTACTGTACTAGCAAAAAATTTTGTACAAGTACTAAGTACACTGTACTAATATAATTATTACTTTTTAGGATATAATTTAACCATTTTAGGTAGATATCATGTGATTAATATTGTTTATATTTATAAAATTAACCAATAAAATTTATTAATGGTATGTACTAAAATTGTATTTGTACTAAATTTTCAAGTACAAGTACAGTACTTAGTACTGTACTATACTGTACTAGTACTGTACTAGTACAATTCTCAACCCTGCCTGAGCCTATTTGTGAAGTAGTGAATACGCCACCTAAAGAAGCAAATGTCAAGCTCGATTTATCCAAGCCTAGTAGCAACACTAGTTGAAATAAGGCAAATCGGATATATGATAAATCAGCATAAAATCGGCTGAAATTCAGAGATTGTATCAAATTCAGCATATCTGATTTATAGCCAATTCAAAAATTAACCAAATTCGTCATATCTGATTTATAACTGATCAAAAATTAACCAAATTCGGCATTTCTAATTTATGGTTGATCATTCGGATTGGCATTTTTACAGATTAATTTAAACTTTACTATTTTGAAATTTTTGAAACTTTTTATTGAAACAAGACATTATAATTTTTTTAAATTAGACAACTAGACATTGATATTCTAAACAAGTTTTGAGTTTTTCGAAACTTTATTAAAAAAAAAATTTTTTTCATATTTTTTTGTATGGAATCGGCTCCAAACTGGACACTGATATCTTAAGTTTCAAAACTTTATTAAAAAAATGGTTTTTTTTTAACATTCATTCAGCTCCAAATTGAACACTGATATCCCAAATAAGTTTCAAAAAGTTTAAATTTTGAAACTTTATTAAAAAAAAGGTTTTTTTTTTAACATTTTTTTTGCATGGAATTCAGCTCCAAACTGGACATCAAAAGTTTCAAATAGTTTAAATTTTGAAACTTTTCAAAACTTTAATAAAAACGTTACTTTTTAACTTTTTTTTTATTTTATCATAGGGAAATCAGCTCCTACTTGAATACCGAATCTCATAGATAAGTTTCGATTTTTCAAAACTTTAATAAAAAATGTTACTTTTTAACATTTTTTATTATTTTATTATAGGGAATCGGCTCCTACTTGGATACCGAATCCTATAAGTAAGTTTCGAAACTTCTTTAAAAAAAAAATGTTTAGAAATGTTTTTTTTATTATTTTATTATAGGGAATCGGCTTCTACTTGGATACCGAATTCCACAGATAAGTTTCTTTTTGAAACTTTAATAAAAACGTTACTTTTTAACGTTTTTTTATTTTATCATAGGGAAATCAGCTCCTACTTGGATACTGAATTCCATAGATAAGTTTTGATTTTTCAAAACTTTAATAAAAATGTTACTTTTTAACGTTTTTTTTTATTTTTTTTGTAAGGATTTCAGTTCCAGCAGGGATACCGAATCCCAAAGATAAGTTTCGAAAAAATTTCAAAATTTTAATAAAAAATGTTATTTTTTAACATTTTTCTTTATTATTTTTATTAGGAAAATCAGCTCCTACTTGGATACTGAATCCCATAGATAAGTTTCAATTTTTCAAAACTTTAATAAAAACGTTACTTTTTAACATTTTTTTTATTTTTTTTGTAGGGATATCGGTTCCAGCATGGATACCGAATCCCAAAGATAAGTTTCAAAAAAATTTTGAAACTTTAATAAAAAACGTTATTTTTTAACTTTTTTTTTTATTTTTTTGTAGGATATCGATTCCGGTATGAATACTGAATCCCATAGATAAGTTTAAAATTTTTGAAACTTTAATAAAAACATTTTTTTTTGTAAGGATTTCGGTTTCAGCATGGATACTGAATCCCAAAGATAAGTTTTGAAAAAATTTCGAAACTTTAATAAAAAATGTTATTTTTTAACGTTTTTCTTTATTATTTTTATTAGGGAAATTGGCTCTGAAGTTGGATACTGAATTCCATAGATTAGTTTTAAAAAATTTTTTCGAAACTATTAAAAAAAATGTTAAATTTTAACGTTTTTTTTTATTTCATTATAGGGAAATCGGTTCCTACTTGGATACCGAATTTCACAAATAAGTTTCAAAAAATTTCAAAACTTTAATAAAAAATGTTAAATATTAATGTTTTTTTTTATTTTTATTAGAGAAATCAGCTCCTACTTGGATACCGAATCCCATAGATAAGTTTCAATTTTTCGAAACTTTAATAAAAATGTTACTTTTTAACGTTTTTTTTATTTTTTTTGTAGGGATATCGGTTCTAGCATGGATACTGAATCTCAAAGATAAGTTTCGAAAAAATTTTGAAACTTTATAAAAAACGTTATTTTTTAACATTTTTTTTTTATTTTTTTGTAGGAATATCGGTTCTGGCGTGGATACCAAATTCCATAGATAAGTTTTGAAATTTTTCGAAACTTTAAAAAACGTTAATTTTTAACGTTTTTTTTATTTTTTTTGTAGGGATTTCAGTTCCAGCATGGATACCAAATCCCAAAGATAAGTTTCGAAAAAATTTCAAAACTTTAATAAAAAACGTTATTTTTTAACATTTTTCTTTATTATTTTTATTAGGGAAATTAGCTCCGAAGTTGGATATTAAATTCCATAGATTAGTTTTGAAAAATTTTTTCGAAACTATTAAAAAAAATGTTAAATTTTAACGTTTTTTTATTTTATTATAGGGAAATCGGTTTCTACCTGGATACTGAATTCTACAAATAAGTTTCAAAAAATTTTGAAACTTTAATAATAAATGTTAAATATTAACATTTTTTTTTATTTTTATTAGAGAAATCAGCTCCTACTTGGATACCGAATCCCATAGATAAATTTCGAAAAATTTTGAAACTTTAATAAAAAATGTTAAATATTAACATTTTTTTTTTATTGTTTTTAGGGATATCGATTCTGGCGTGGATACCGAATCCCATAAATAAGTTCCAAAAAATTTTTTTGAAACTATTAAAAAAATGTTAAATTTTAATGTTTTTTTTATTTTATTATAGGAAATCGGCTTCTACTTGGATACCGAATCCCAAAGATAAACTTCAAAAAATTTCAAAACTTTAATAAAAAATGTTAAATATTTAACGTTTTTTTTGATACTGAATCCCAAAGATATGCTTCAAAAAATTTTGAAACTTTAATAAAAAACGTTAAATATTTAACATTTTTTTTTATTTTTTTGTAGGAAAATCAGCTCCTACTTGAATACCGAATCCCATAGGTAAGTTTTGAAATTTTTTGAAACTTTAATAAAAAAAATAAATTTAACATTTTTTTTATTTTTATTATAGGGAAATCGGTTTCTACTTGGATACCGAATCCCAAAGATAAGTTTTGAAATTTTTCAAAACTTTAATAATAAAACGTTAAATTTTAACGTTTTTTTTATTTTATTTGTAGAGATATCAGTTTCGGTGTAGGCACCGATATTTCAGGTAAAGTTTCGAAAGTTTTGTTTCAGAACTTCTTTATTGTTGTAGGAAAATCGGCTCTGAAGTTGGATATCAAATTCCATAGGTAAAGTTTTTTGAAACTTTTTTGTTTTTATTATGGGAACTCATCTCCTATTTAGATACTGAATTCTTAAAGGTAAAGTTTCAAAATTTACAAAACTTTTTTTTATTATATTTTGTAGGAAAGTTGATGCTAAGTGTCATTATTTTCAGTAGTATGAATATTGTGGGGAGTGGGTCAAAATCCAGAAGCTTTATGCAAGAAGAATAAATATTATTTTATTTTATTTTTTGTTATTATTATTATTATACATATAATAAAAATTATGAAATATTATCTGAATTTATTCTGAATTATATCTGAATTTATTCCAAATTTTATAAATTAATAAATTGTATTTTAACACTAGATTTTGTAGTATTTATTGATTTATATCCGATTTATATCTGATTTCTTATTCTAAATTATATCCGAGTGGCAACCACTTGGAATCCAAATGAAATATTGCCTTTTAAAAAAATCGGCCATAATTGAGTTATAAATCAGATTAAAATTAAATGATCGATTTCTATCTGATTTGGACCATTTTGACTAGTGATGGTAAAGACGTCACTTCCTGCAACCACAACTCCAGTTCTGTGTCACTTATATTTACAATAGCTCCTGCTATTAGGACAGATAATTCTGCCTTTTCACAGCACATTCGTTTATTAAAATCTGTAATAGTAAAACTAAAGTTGTACACCCATCATGTTAGCAACAAACCTGAAGGAACTGCTTTCACGAAGGGAGTGATAATTGGAACAGCATGCTTATATACAGGCATGAGAACTACACTATATGTGCAGAATGGCGGAACTTCCCAAGAGGGAAAGGTGGCAGTGCACGTTCATGTACAAGCAATGAAGGTGCCTACTCTCAAACAAGTTTCTTTGTTTGGCATAAAGGTACTAAATACATAACCAACTCCTCTTCCAGAGTCAGTAGTCCTTTCAAAGAAAGAAACTCCACTTTCAGGAAGAAAGGGCGAGAAGAGTGGACACACCCATGTATGGAACGGCTGAACCAATTAGAATACACGCCCATGTACAGACATGAGGGCAAGGCATTTTACTCATAAGAAAGGATGAAGGGAGTGCTTCATGTACATGTACAGAATGGCGGAACCCTCCACGAGAGAAGGGTGGCAGTGCACGCTCATATACAGGCAATTATGTACATGTACAGAACAGTGGAACCCTCTACTTAAGAAGTGTGGCAGTGCACGCTCATATACAGGCAATCATATACATGTACAGAATGGCGAAACCCTCTACGAAAGAAAAGTGGCAGAGTGGGATACCACCATATAATATAAATTATATTATATGGTGGTATCCCACTTGTCCTAGATTATAGTATCACCATATAATCTAAATACCACCATATAATCTGAATACCACCATATAATCTAAATACCACCATATAATCTAAATACCACTATATAGTCTGAATACCACCATATAATCTAAATACCACCGTATAATCTAAATACCATCATATAATCTAATCTGAATATCGCCATATAATCTGGGTAATATAATCTAATTACCATCATATAATCTGAATAATATAATCTGAATACCACCATATAATTTGTTTATTTTCTTGTGACGGATATCTATTTTATATTCTAGCCATCTCTTTAAACTCCTCCTGATATTTATTTCATTTACCACCATATAATCTAACTACCACCCACTATTTAATCTAACTATCACCATATGATCTAAATACCACCATTTTCTTCGTGTTTCTAGTCTGTCTACACGTTAAATTCTATATTGTTGGTACTAGCTTTCCAATCTTCTTTGAATGCCTGGTTTTATAATGAGGATACTGGTCCTCTTACTCCTCTATGCTAGTTTGGATGCTAGTTTTATTTTGAGAATTCGCGCCTATTTGGTTACCTTTCTAAATGCTAAATAGTATAAAAAAAAGGTGACGTATGGCGCAGTAAATTCGTGATTAATTTTGGCTGACACTATGCCATAATTTCGGCTGATCTTTAGAGCACATGATTTGGTGGATCCAGCTTAGTGCTACGACAGTGACCTGGTAGTATCCTAGAACTCTCCTGGAACTGTCATAGAACCGTCATAGTTCTACTTGTATGCCAGTTTGGATGCTAAATTTATACTGCATCTTACTGCGCCACGATCATGTGATACTGTTTAGTGCCGGAACACCCTCTGCCATATACTAGTATTACTAATTTTGGCCGACATCCATCAAAAAAAAAATGTAGTTAGGGTGAGAACCAGTATGAAAACTAGGATGGATTAATCATGTATCTTACTCATGATTTTAGATCGGTCTAGTTTATATTGCCATTCTCTATTACTACTACCTACTCGTACCNACTGTACTAGCAAAAAATTTTGTACAAGTACTAAGTACACTGTACTAATATAATTATTACTTTTTAGGATATAATTTAACCATTTTAGGTAGATATCATGTGATTAATATTGTTTATATTTATAAAATTAACCAATAAAATTTATTAATGGTATGTACTAAAATTGTATTTGTACTAAATTTTCAAGTACAAGTACAATACTTAGTACTGTACTATACTGTACTATATTAATAATATGGAAAATATCTTTTATAGCTTGAGTTTAATGATTTTAACTATAATTAGTGTTTCATTATAAAAAGAGCCTATCATCTTAATTTACTTAAATAGATATAAAAGTAAATAACAAAGGAAGAAATTCTAAAGTAGAAATATTGTGAAAAGATAGGAATGAAATCAAAAACCTGCTTACTTATAAGATAGGTTACTGAAAATCTAAGGTAAAATTTATAATTGAAAATTTTTAAAGATTCTATTATATATAGATAAATTACATTTAAAAAAGGAAATATTACATTAAGTTGTTATGATTTTTTCCTTTGTTTTTATATTTTAAATATAACTAACTGTTTGACTGACCATTTAACTGATTTTTATCAAATAGAAGGTTAGTTATTGATTATTTAAGAATTTAAATATTATGAATTAAGTTTTTTTATTAAAATACAAGAAAAAGCATTTTTATCAAAAACAATTAACAAAAAGTTGTAAAGCATTTTTTTTTATTAAAACACTTAAAAAAAATTGTTTTGCAATGTTTTTTATTAAATAATTAAAAATGTTTGCAATATTTTTTATTAAAATAATTAAAAAATATTGCAAAAATGTTTTTTTATTTATTAAATTATATGTTAAAAATTAGAGTTCCAAACAGGTTAACCAAATTTAGGTAACCTGACAGGTTAACCTGAATTTATCAGGTTAGCAATTGCAATTTAGCATCAGTTTAGGTTGTAACATTAATATAACCTGAATGACCTGTTGACCTGAAACTATGATTTTATATTATAAGTGAATTGCGCGGTATTAGAATTCACTTTTTTATATTGATCTTATATATAAAAAGTGAATTGTGATATCAAAATTCACTTTTTTATATTGATCTTATATATAAAAAGTTAGTTGCAGTATTGCGATTCAACTTTATATGATTTAATATAAAAAAGTGAATCGCAATATTTCAAAAAAAAAAAAATGTTTTGCACCATTTTTTTTTGATATTTTAATAAAAATCCGGAAAATTTTCAGGTTTCAGTTCAAGTCAGGTCAAACAAATAATCTGATATAACCTAACCTGACCTGATCCATTTGGAACTCTATTGAATACCATAAACAGGTTCGTAGTTCTCAGTGAGTGAGATGATCCCATTTGCTTGGAATTTGACAGGCTACATAGAAGTAAAACTAAAGGAGTCGTGGTATGGGAATTGTTCTAAATCATTCACTAAGTAGACCATCAATGTCCAGGATGGTGACGAGGGAAGAAAGAAACTTATACCACATTGGTACTCATGTACTACCGTATTTTTCTGGTAATTTTGCTATGAAAAAATTCCAAGATAAGAGATGAGAACCCGATCTTTAGCTTCATGTTGAATGTGGTGTTATCATTGGTAAAACAGCGATATCTGCATTTCTGTCAGGTAATGTACACATATAAGATAAAAGTATTAAAAAAAGATAATTATTGTATAGCAAATCATTTACCTTTCAGTACTTTATTGAAATCATCATCTAACTTCTTAATGTTAACAATAAAAACTTTTCCTACCCCTTTTAGAAAACCTATTTCTAATGTAATTGCATTAACATTTACTTCAAAAATACCATCTTGATGATATTTGATCTGATTGATCTGATGCTAACTCATTGCAAGTATTGTCAGATTTCATTTTGTTAGGTCATATTAGAAATATTTTCAATATCTCCACTGTAAATAAGATTAGGTAGATATAAATCAGCATATTCTAATGAATGACAGACTACTCAAATTTCAACCCCACATTTTTACTCGAATAATCTCCATTATATCATCAAACAATTTTGCAAGAATGGGTTAACGAAATGTTCTTGGTACGATAATTCATTTTGTTTAGGGTCAAATAGCATTAATAGGTACTCTGAATAAAAATAAACTAAACAGAAATAAAAAGTATTAAAATACATCCATCATACATCAGTTTATACCTATTATTACAATCACTTGTATAGGTCTTATACCCATAACAAATCATGATGTTGCTTGAAATTAAATGTTCCTGTATATAGTCTCTCGGTAACATTTTTGATTGCAAATGGCAACTTGAAGTATTATAGGTTGGATCCGTTATTTGAACGGATATTAATAATTTGAAGATCACCCATAGTAACTCGCAGATTAGCAGGTAGTCATTAAGCCAATAATGACAAAGTTTAAAATTTTATTTTTGTAATGTTGTAGTAATTAATTTAGAATTTAAAATCTGACAGATATCCGGATAACGGATATCCAAAGTGTAATTTGTGTATAGCGAATTTATGCTATACATATAATTGAAATAAATTTTATGACTAGAACATCAATTCCGCAAAGAATATTTATTCAAAAAATTTTTGCTTCAAACACTTATTTGTAACTTTAAATTAAAATTTTACTATAGACTATTCCCGACATAACAATACCTCAAAGTTAAGGTTCTCGCATTGCGAGCAACCCCCTTGTGCTGTAAATCTTTATCATTCACAATATCGTTCCCCTAGTTTTTTAAGATACTATAAGCGAGATTTCGAATGTTGGAAAGAGACATACTGTAATACCTGGCCTCTGGTCTTTAGAAACCTATAAACGAGTGACTGCGCGGTGTAGTAAAAATTGCCCGTTAATATAATACTCGAAATTCCGCAAGCGTATACCCTTGCAAATCACTATTTATATTACACGTTCTACATAAAATCTAATTTCTAGGTTAAAATAACTACCTACTAAGTTCGTATGCACTTTTAACTTAATTTCGTTACTGATGTGATTGATGTAATCATGTTGAACATGTGACAATTGTGACACTATCTGCTATTAGAATAGTAGAATTAATAATCAATTAAGTTAAACTCGATCTATCGTTATCTTTTTCCAATTTTCAATTTTTGTCTGTCTTTTGTACATTTTCCATTTTAAATAATGTTGCGTACAGCTACTTCAAGGGTATTGACACGCGGGATCGCGCGTAATGTTATTCCATCACAAAGAGTAGTAATGCCTACTCTAACAGTTGGATTATTAAATAAAAAAAGGTTTACTTCTGCGACAAATCCTGATAAAGCTGCTGCCGTTGAAACTATAACGCAAACTCTCGTATCTCCTTCACCTGGTTCGTATATAGAACTTACCTAATGATAATTCTTTTATTTTTTTTTCTAATTTACTTATTTTTATTTTATAGTTTCTTTAGGATTTGAAGAGACCGAAGTTAAAAAAGGATCTCGTCCTATTTACTTAGATATGCAAGCTACAACACCCACGGATCCTCGTGTTCTTGACGCAATGATGCCATATTTAACACAACAATATGGAAACCCACATTCTAGAACTCATGCATACGGTTGGGAAGCTGAGAAAGCTATTGATATGGCTCGTCAAGTATGTAATTTCTCTTAATATTTCGATTATTTTAGAATTACTTAGTACTTACCTAATATTTATATTTTACTTTCATAGTATGTGGCCGATTTAATAGGAGCAGATGCTAAGGATATTATTTTTACATCAGGTGCAACTGAATCAAATAACTTGGGTATCAAAGGAGTTGCTCGATTTTATAAAGCTAAAAAAAAACATATTATCACGACTAATATTGTAATTACACTTTTTTTGAATTATATTTTTTCTTATTTAACTATCAATATATATATTTAACTATCAATTAATAAACAATTGTATTCTATAGGAACATAAATGTGTACTTGACTCATGTCGCGTTTTATCTGAAGAAGGATTCGATGTCACATATTTACCGGTTCAAAAATCTGGTCTTATTGATTTAAATCAATTAGCAGAAACTATTCGACCAGACACATCAATCGTATCCATCATGACAGTGAATAATGAAATTGGAGTAATACAACCAATTGAAGAGATTGGTAAAATTTGTCGTTCCAAAAAAGTATTTTTCCATACAGATGCTGCTCAAGCAGTCGGAAAAATTCCATTGGATGTCAATAAGATGAATATCGATTTAATGAGTATCTCGGGTCATAAGATTTACGGACCGAAAGGGATTGGTGCTTTGTATTGTAGGAGAAAACCTAGAGTTAGAGTCGAAGCTTTACAAAGTGGTGGAGGACAAGAGAGGGGATTAAGAAGTGGAACTGTTCCTACACCAATAGTAGTAGGATTGGGTGAAGCTTGTCGAATCTCTAAGGAAGAAATGCAGGTGAATATAATGATAGTAATGATAGTTTATGAAAATTGCTGCCAAATGATGATAAACCGCTAAATTTTATCGAGAGAATAATAATATTATAAACATATGACGAAAAAACAGTGTAGGGGTTCTGAAGCAGCAATTACAAACTTTATTTAATATGTAAATTATATGATGTCTTTCTTAATTGCCTTTTTTTTTTTTTACAGTATGATGCAAATCGTATCGAAAGTCTTTCGAAAAGATTAATTGATGGAATTACATCGAAAGTAAATCATGTAGTTCGTAATGGTGATCCTAATGCAACATATCCAGGTACAGATTTTGAAAATGGAGAGTAATTTTATAAAAAATATTAATTCGGTTACTAATTCTCCATCTCTTTTAAGGATGTGTTAACCTTTCATTTGCATATGTTGAAGGAGAATCACTTTTAATGGCTCTTAAAGATATAGCACTTTCATCTGGTTCAGCGTGTACATCAGCTTCATTGGAACCTTCTTATGTATTACGTGCATTAGGAGCAGAAGATGATATGGCACATTCTAGTATCAGATTTGGTATAGGAAGGTTTACTACTGAAAGAGAAGTTGATTTTGTTGTTGATAGAGTAGTAAGCCACGTGGATAGGTTGAGAGAAATGTCACCTCTTTGGGAGATGGTAAGATAATGTCGTACGGCACATGTATCATTTATTAAACATATGAATTTAATTTCTATGATTCATTTTTATAGGTTCAAGAAGGTATTGATCTCAAATCGATCAACTGGTCTCAACATTAAATCAATGTTGTCATTACGAATATCACGAATATCACCGGTGAAAAAAATAATTTCACGCTCAAGTGGGAACATTATTGATCTAGTATTTTTTTGGAGTAACTAACACGTGGATAATAAGGAGACGCATATTGTTTTATTTGATATTCACATAATCATTTGTTCACTATATTTAATATCATTGTATCATAACAAACGTATTGAATAATTTATTTTTGAAGAATTAATTATTAAAAAAATTCTAAAAAGCATTTTTTGTCGCTTTTTTTTTTTTTTTATTATATATATATATATATATAATAGTAATTTTTTCTTTCTTATATATATATATATTAAAATAAATAAATAAATAAAATAAATAAATATGAGAGATATACTATTTACAAAGGGGAAAATAAATTATAATACTAACACAGTTAATAAATTAATTTACTCTTAAAAAAGAGCAATGCATATATATATTATTAGTACATATTTTTTTGACTATAAATTTTTGTTTGTGATGTTGCATATTTTGTTTAATTATTTGGAGTGTAATATTTTTTTTTTTTTTTATGAAAGTAAATAAAAGTAAAATGCATTTTTTTATGTTATATACGTTGAGGTAATAAAAAAAAAAAAAAGAAAAGAAAAATTAAATTTACACAATAAAATGAAGTTTTTTTCCCAAAAATTAAACCCCCATCCCAAATAAAGAAATATTATATAAATAAATAAAATTAAAAAAATTATTCATCATATTTCTTTTTATAAATCCAAGAATTCCCTAACATACTTGAACCTTGAGCAGCAGCTAACCTATAATATTTTGCAGCTTTCTTCATATCTTTTTTAACACCTTCACCATTTGCATAACAAAAACCTAAATCATTTTGAGCATCTGGATCACCCAAATTAGCAGCAATTTCAAAATAATAAGCAGCAGTATGTTTATTCTTTGGTACACCCCAACCATGTCTAAAACAAACACCTAAAAAAAGGTAAAAAAAAAAAAGTTTAATACATGAAAAAAAAAAATGTACAAATAAAACATACATAAAACACAACATAAATAATAGTACATATACATACCCAATTCATATATAGCTAATACTAATTCATGACAAGCAATAGAAGGATTTGCAGCCATGGTAGTATGTAAATCTGAAACGGCGGATTCAGCAGCTTTTTGTAAATAACGTACGGCTAATTTTGGATTTGATTTACAACCCCAACCATGTCTTAAAGCGATACCATAAAGAAATAAACCAAGAGGACTATCTTTATCAGCAGCCAATTTAAAATAATAAGTAGCTTTTTCTAATTCATTATCTTCATGAAATCTTATAGCTTGTTGAATAAATTCATCAGCTTGATTTTGTCTAGTAATAGGAGAACTAGGAGGTTGACATATTATTGCAGAAGAAGCAGTAACAGCAGTATTTATTTGAGGTAAAGATATTTGTTTATTATTAGAAAGGGTTTGAACTATAGGTATATTTTGACGACGATAATTATAAAAAGATTCAGAATCAATAGGAGAATTTGAAGTAGTAGTAGGAGTTGTATTATAACTTAAGTTATAACTTATAGGAGAATTTGTAGCAGAATGATGACGATATTGATGTACATTAGTATCTAAATGTAAAGTATTATTTTTGGATTTCTCTTTTGTTAAATCCAATATAGCAGAACCTGAATTTGAGCGTATAAATATACCATGTTTTTGAGATGATTTTTTTGAAGGATCTGAAGGTGATGTGGAAGAATTTGGTGAAAAGAAACGTTTAATTGATTTCATTTTTAAAAATGTAAAAAAAAAAAGTTGTTTTTTATAAAATTATATTTTTTTGGGGGGGAAACAAGTGAAATTTTTAAACGTTTTATAAGTTTTATAAATAAAAAGAGGATAATCAATAAAAGATTCGATAAATGGATGAAGATGATTGATTTACAACAAAAATTGATAAATTAAATTTTTAGAAAACCCGTTGCAAAATTTAATTATGAAACTATTAAAGGAGTATTTGTTTTTTAAAGGTAACAGAAAAAATATTATTATGTTTTAAATAATAATATTTATAAAATATATATATATATATATATATTTATGATATTTAAAGATAAGACAACGTAATTAATAATTATAATAATAAAGATAAATATTAAAAAGGATTTGTAAAAGAAGAAAAAAATCGAGTTTTCTTTTTAATTTGTTAAAGGTTTTCTTTTTATTCAAAAAGAAAAGGGAAAATCAATTTCTTTTTTTATTTTTAAAAAAAAAAATGAGGAAAAAAAATTTAAAATTAAAAGTAAAAAAAAAATAAAATAAAAATAAAAAAAAAAATTTTGGAAATTTTTTTCTGAAATTTTGTGTGAAAAAAAATCTACTTTGCGGGGCTCTTTATATAATTAAAATTTTTATTACAATTAACATAAAAAAAAAAAAAAAAAATGTCTGTGTTGTGTAATCACCGATTTATTTGAAAGTTTAGTATCAAAAAATTTTTTTTTTTAATTACCATATTTGTTTTATACATTAAGTTAAAAAATTATATTGTTGAAAATGGTTTATTGTAAAAATTTATATACTGGCTATAATATATTATATATTACATAGTGTACAAAATAACAAAATACAAAAATACAAAAATACGATTATCATTTTTATTACAAATAAAATATTATAAATGTAATTATTTTTAAAATAAAATTTGATTTGATAAACCTATTAATAAAAAAATAAAAAAACGATTGTTTATTTTTTCTAGGTTAAAAAAAAATTTTTTGTTCTATATTAGATTATTACATTATTTACATTTTAAAAATGAAAAAAAATATTCCATTTTAACCAAAAGTAAATTCAAAAAAAAATACCTTTGTTTTTTTTTATATATATGAGAAAATTATTTATACTTTTTACTTTTCTTTTTTCAAAACAAAAAAAGATCAATTTATTGGTATTTTCTTTAATGTAACCTATAAAAAAAAGGAGAAAACGACGATAGAATGAAAAAAGAAATTATCAAATTAAAAAAAGGGGGGGGGGGGGAGGATTTTTTTTTTTCCCCTTTGTAAATTAATTATATCATTTTTTTTAAAAAAATTTCGCGTATCTATTTTTTTTTTTAAATAAATTAAAGATAAATTTCGATATGCGAACACAAAAACACAAAATAAAGTAATGCTTCAAAATGTACGAATGCGTGAATATTTGTAAAAAGATAAATATTAACTGGATGAAAATTATTTGAAAACTAAAAATGTATAATACGTAAAAATGTGTAGGTAAAGGTAAAAGGGATGAATTATTTGAATATCTTAAAAAGAAGAACAAAGAATTTATTAATTAGGGAAAAGTTACAAAACAACGTGGAATATTAAATGGAATATTACAGTACAATTATTTACAATGATATAATGTTATAAAATATAAATTATAATTCCCCTATCGTGTATTGAACACTTGTACTTTAGTAACTTTGGTAAACTTATCACACTTATTATAAACTTAGTAACCTGATCAAAAGTGGTCTTACTAAAAAATGAGGTAATATTTAAAACGAATTTTGAACAATAAACAAGTTTGAAAATTATCCCTAAATTTGGAGGAACATTGTGTGTTGTAAAACAATTCGTATATGTACATATTAAATTATTATGACTCGGTCAATTACTTTATAAAGTTTAATTCATTTTATAAAAATATTGTGAAATTGTGTGATTTTATATGATTTTAATATTTTTTAAATGTTTAATACAAAATATTTTATATCCAATCGTATCTTTTTTAAGCCTTTTAGTAAATTTAAATTCGAAACATGTAAAAAAAAAAAAAAAGAGTTGTAAATTTAGATACCCTTACTTCTTATAATATTCTCATTAGTTACATGGACAATATTAAAATCTCTCTACATGTAATAGAAAAAACTTGTTTATAACTCGTTTAATGCAATGTATAATAATGTAATAACAAGTGGTATGTTGATCCATATTATTATTATTATTTTATTATTTTTTATTTTATTTTTTTTTTTAACAAAAAAGAAAAAAAAATAAAAATAAAAATAAAAAATAAAAAATAACATCAGAATTTTATATGCAAAGTTAATCAACTTACAACTAACACGAAAAAAAAAAAATTTAAAAAATTAAAAAAATAAAAAAATTTATTAAATTTATTATATCCAAAAGTCCAAACAATCGATTTTTAAAAAATGAAATATAATAAAGTTATCATTATTGGTCATAATTTAAATTAATAATTATTCTTGTGTAACGGATTCCCAACTTCTTCTAACATAATAATTGAAATGTTGCTCTTAGAATACAAGAATACAAAAAAGTAATCACTGTATTCAATTATTCAGCCGTATCATGAGTATCAGAAGTATCAAAAGTGTTTAGAAGGATTTACAATTATCCTTTTTTGAATAACGCGTTACGCGTTAAACCATTAACGTTAATTGTTCTCCCATGTAACGAATGACAACACTTTTGTAAGGAAAAAAAAAAAAAATTATTGGTTTAAAAAAATATTTTTTTTTATATTATTATATTGTTAAAACTTTCTGAATATACTTTACATATAACAAAAGGAAAAATAATGTCACGAAAATAAAATTTATTAATAGAAATAAACTTTTTTTTATCCCTTGTATTTTGGATCTACCGTATTACTGTATGAATTGTGTCTAAATGCATCCTCTATTTTGAAAATACTTGTTATAAAAATAATATTTGATATTCGTCATCTCATCATCTCATCAATCGGATAAACCGAATAAAAAAACCTTTTGCTTTTTTTGAAATTTCCCCGCAGTAATATTTTGTGGACAAAAGGGACAAAAGGGATTAATTATTAACCCAATTGGGATGGTCTAATAATGTTGTATTACAAATCAATAAGAATTTCTTATTGTTGATCGATCCCCTTGGACTGAGTACTCGTGCATTTCATTTACGGTACTTACGCCACCCAAAATGAGACATGAATGTTACTTTGTACTTATAATACAATTATACAAAATGTCGAAATGCGCCACATGTGCTCATATCTTCATACCTTTATTATACATAATTTATCCCTTTATTGTTATTAACAATGAAATCGTTTTGAAATCGGCGTCAAAAATATTTTTTCCATACTAAAATTTTTTATGCCAAGTTAATCATGATTTCCTTTGAATACCTGATTTGCTTTAAACAATCATTTAATAAAATTTTTTAATAAAAAACTTTTTGAAACAATCCTTTTATTAAAAACGCCAGTTTGTACAAATTTCTTATTCACTTTTTGTTTAATTAACCAAAAAAAAATCAGCTGATTTATAAAAAATATGTAAAATATAAATATGCTTTGTTTACTAAAAATAAGTTAAATATATACAACTTTTCATTTATACTATATTTACTACATGTTGTCGCAGTATATACATTATATACATTTACATATATGATTAGTTTCTTTTTATTTTCGTGCCTCTTAATCGAATTTTCTTTTTTAAAAAGTTAACAATGGGTTAAGTGAATGTTTCAAATGATAATTTCTTTATTTTTTAAAAGGTAAAGCTGATTTCAAACAAAAAGTTCTTTGTTTCATTCTAAAGACAATAGATGTCAATTTGAGTTTATTAAGTGATACTTATAATCCTATACCTTTTTCATACATAATCAGGATTTCAGGATAAATCAAAAAGTTTTTTTTTGGTGTACAAAGTGGGCGAGTTATAACTGGGCGATAAGGCGTTATACCTTATTAATGGATTTTTTTTTTATCCAAATTAAATTATCTTTTCGTCATATTTTTAATTGTTGATCTGCCTTATTAGGAAATTAAAAATTGACTTTGCCAAAAATAATTATATCATATTCTAAATTTGAAATTAAAAGAATATTCATTTTTAATGCATTATTGCTCGTATTACCAAATAAGGATAAATAATTGGCGTTCAAAAATGATAGGTAGTTATTTTTGGAATATTTTTTTTAGGTATAACGTTATCTCCTATTTTTTAGCATATTCAGTACCAAAAACTTTCTCCTATTTTTGTCCTTTTCATATGACCTAAATTCACCCGATATATAAAATTCTTTTATTTCTTTTTGATTAATTTCTTCCGACTATTTTATTTCGGAGTTATTGAATTTTATTTAATCGTATTTGTCGGATGTTTCCAATTGAGATAATTCCGATCATTACCATTCCTTTAAAAAAAAATAAAAATTAAATATTTAGAAAATATTTATTCTAATGTAATTAGTTTTCTAAAATTAAAAAAGTGAAATTTACTTAAATTTACTTTAATTAATTTTAATTTACTTTAAATTTACTTTAACAAATGAATGGCCGATCTTTTTTTAAAGAGAAGCATCTTTTCAAGATTAGATGGAGGGATACATTAATTTACGTTATGGTACCAGATTAGTTTTACGTCATGATATATCAAAATTTTATACAAGGGGTATCAAATTTAAATATTTTCTACTATGATACTATGGTACTATCTTATCAAATTTAAAATTTATTCCCATTTATTTCATGATTTCATGATTCTATGATTTCATTTATTCTATGATTTCATTTATTCTATGATTTCATTTATTCTATGATTTCATTTATTCTTTAGTTTCATTCATTCTATGGTATCAAAAAAAATTTAAAATTTACCTATCAAATTTTTCTGAGTTACCTGACTCCTGTTACCTACTTGTTACCTATTATTACTCCCGTTACTCCCGTTACTCCCGCTGACTCCCGCTGAAGCTGACTCCCCGTTGACTCCCTGTCAAAGTGACCCAGGTCCAAATATTCGATTTGATGATCAAAATTTTGGATTATTTCGGATTTGATTTTAATAAGCCTAAATCTCTAAAAGTTACGTTATAAAATAAAATTGTTCGGAAAGTCGGGAAACCGTTTGATTTTCATAATCGGAAATTAATTAATATCGCTTAATTTATTCTAGAATCTAGCCCATTTTGTTTTATATTTCCCGAAAAAATGGCTGATTTCAATAACGGATGTTACGTTAAACATTTGGAACGTTTCCTTATATTAAACCGTTTTGAATACTTTTTTTACTTTTTATAAAATTTTTATCCGATAGAAAGATTTTCCATGAAAATGTATGTAATTAATATCGCTTGATTTATATGGCAGTCTAATCCCACTTTGTTTTATATTTCCCGAAAAAATGGCTGATGACAATACGGGATATTACGGTAAAACATTTGGAAAGTTTCTTTGTGTATTGACTTTAAATTGAGATTCTGAAGTTAAGATATTCATAAATTCAACAAAATCGTTTATACTTTTTTACGTTTATAAAAAAAAATTTGTCTGACGGAAATTTCATGAAAATATATGTATAATCGGTATCGTTTAATTTATTAAACGAATTCTAGAAAACGCATATAATTTTAGCCAAAATTTTCATATAGTTAAGTCCTCATTTTGATTTGTAAGGATAATGGGTATATCATTTTTCCACAAAAAATGAACGATGAATTATGATTTCCCTTGAAGAGTTGAAATTTAGTACTTTATAGTCAACATAAATTATACAAGACTAAAAATATTACTTTTTAACAATTGAAGTTGAGATTGCCCTAATTCAAATAGGCTGGTTCTTGCCCTAATTCAATAAGCCGTTTTTTGAGTACTTTTTTACACGTTTATAAAAAAAAATTTGGTCTGAAAGATGGGAAATTTCTTAAAATGTATGTAATAAATTGTAATAATTCGAAAATTAACACCGCTTAAATTTATTAAACGAATTGTAGAAAATGCACAAAATTTAGTGAAATATCGAATTTCTTTTTTTTTTTTAAACCAATTGAAGTTGAGATTACACTAATTCAATAAACTGTTTCTATGAGTACTTTTTTAAAATTTGTTTGTTTTTTTTTAAAAAAAAAAAAGATTTTCTTTATTTCTATAAATATGTAATGTAATAATTCGAAAAAATTAATATCTCTTAAATTTATTAACGAATTCTAGAAAATGTATAATAATTTTTAACAAAATTTAATCCGGAATTTAATTTTGATCAATCACAACAATTTATAATCCTTTTGTATTTTTTTTGTATTCCTACAAAAAGGGAACGATTATTACAGTTAATATTTTTCCACTTTCATAAGTTGGAAAGTTTTACTTATTGAAATTACAGATCTTTACTAAATACTATGTAATTCCCCTACTATTAAAGTAATGTGATTTTTAATGCCTGAAAATTGAAGCTTTTTGATGTATTGATTTATAATTCGTGTGATCAAATTATTACATTATACAGTATACACGTGACTTTTGGCAAGAAATTAGCAGAGACCCGGGAAAATTCCATTTTTATAATAAATGAATAAATCGGAATTTTTTGCTGTATTATGGAATAAAACGGAATTTTTATGGTTTTTAACAATTTTATTCCGACACGTGACAACTAGCCTATCATTATTGCATATTTTATTGACTATATCGTGATAGAATTTGTAAAAAACTAGTGAATTGTTGATCATTTCCATCGTTTTGGGTAAAATTATTGTCGTGTCACTAGCGCAACCTAAGTTGGCCTGCATTAATATGCAATCCGGCTAGAATTATCAAATGTTTCTTACTATAATTGGTAATTTTTTATCGGAATAAAATCGGAAAATTTGCGATTTAATATCGGAATAAATCCGGGTCTCTGGAAATTAGTCAAAATCGACTTATTTTATATCTGTAGCGAAACCATGTAAAAAATTAATAAAATTAATGGAAGCCAATACATTAATGCTTTATTAATGAAATAATAAATTTGTAAATACATTGCCATCACATCTATACTTGCGGCCCATTTAAAATCCCCTCTCCCAAATCCCAAATACTTGTGTACCATTACTTCCATTTGCCAATTATCACGTGACGTTACACAGATTTCCAAAAAAGCTTCCCGCGAGATTTGGTTTCACGGGTATTCCAAAAAAGGAAATATTTATGCCGATCCCATAATTCTGGCCAGAATTACTGAAATTTTGACCAAAATAAAATCCGAACGGCACAATTTTAGTTTTCAAAGTCTAATGTTAATTCCGGTCAGAATTTAGTTTAAATCCTTATAATACATACCCAAATTTTTAAGAGATTTACCAATTAGATTTTAATGAAATTTATATTATTGAATTAGAGGAATTCAATAACAGTAAAATTATATTCCCAATATTATTGCAGTTTTCAAATTAATGTGATCAGGTGATTTGTCAATCAATTAAAATTATCTCACTGAAAACACCCAAAATCACTGAAAACAAAAATTTTTGAGTGATTATTGGCCAAATTATCTGTGTTTCACTAGTCCTGAACTCCTGATTATTTCCCTAATTTAGTATTGTTAATTTTAATAATGAATGCTATATGAAAAAAGAAGTTGAAATAAATTTTGTGTTTATTATAAAAATTATTCCAATGACAAAACTTAATTGCAAATACCTTTTAGACATATGTTATTTGTGTCAAAAATACTTATATTGTTTTGAGCTTTTACAGCAAGAGCCATGTAAATGTAATAAAAATAAACAACCAAAAAGAACTAAATATCCAAAATGTGAATAACTAATATATAAACAAACTTTTAAATCAGATTCATTATTTTCAAAAGTAAATAAATATCTGTTTGATGCTAATGACAAGTTTGGTTATAACAGTAACTTTGAAAAATCATTTTCTTACACCTTTTGTAGTACTTGTAATAGCCAAATTCAAAGATATAGAAATGCTGATAAGAAAATTCAACAAACTCAAATAAAAGAAAATGATAATAAAGTTGCTCCAAGTAATTTATTAAACAAAAAAGAAGTTGAGAACATTGATAAAAAAGAAAATCATCAAATATTCTCTTTGATAAGTAGTGATATTAAAGAAGGAGTTGATGTTGATGATATCAAAATTGATGATGATGAAGATAGTAATCTTGAAGAAATAAAAGTGCAGATAATTGTTAAAAGTAAAAATAAAAAGAAAATTATATAAGGAAGTTGGACAGAGAGGGCTATTACTATTTTTTGACGAAAATTATATAAGAAAGTGTATTAGTATGTATTTTAACCAATAGGGCTATATGATATTCACTGCAACCTAATAGAACAGTCACCTAATAAAGAACTACCGGCCAGAGATAGAGAAAAAAAATGAGAAGACCCATGGGTATATGACAGAATACAAGCCGCAGCAATGATACAATACGATACGAAGCTACCATTGTTTATAGCGAAGTAATGCGCAGCAATTTTTTATTGTATATGATGTAACAATATGGTAAATGATGACGCGTCTAATGAATACTAACGCTGTAACCCTTGAAATCAGGATAATCACGTGATCGGATGAATTAAGGACCGAACGGAATAAGGATAATTATTTAACCGATAAAAGAATATTTAACCAGAATAATTGGAGGAAATAGTATTACAGTTACACAGGATTTATTTATAATTAGTTATTTATATTTATAGTTTAGTTATTTATAGTTTAATTATTTATAGTTTAGTTATTTATAGTTTAGTTA
>QZLH01000532.1:13838-39993 GCA_003833135.1 Oehlia diaphana
TATATCAGGTTGTCTATTTGACCTGACCTGACCTGAAACCTGAAAAATTTCAGGACTATTTTTATTAAAGTATTGAAAAAAAATGGTACAAAACTTTTTTTTTAATATAATATTATGAAAAAAAACGTTTTTGCAATGTTTTTTTATTAAAATATTGAAAAAAAATATTGCAAAATGTTTTTTTTAATATAACATTATGAAAAAATTGTTTTCGCAACGTTATTATTGTAATATCAAAAAAAAAATGTTACAAAATAATTTTTTAATATAATATTATGAAAAAAACGTTTTTGCAACGTTTTTTCTCAAAATATTGCGATTCAACATTTTTATATTAAAATCATATAAAAAAGTGAATCCCAATACTGCAATTCACTTTTTTTATATAGAATTAATATAAAAAAGTGAATCGCAATACCGCAACTCACTTTTTTTATATAGAATCTATATAAAAAAGTGAATCGCAATACCGCAACTCACTTTTTTTATATAAAATCAATATAAAAAAGTGAATCACAATACTGCAACTCACTTTTATTATATAGTAGAATCAATAGTTTCAGGTTAACAGGTCAATCAGGTCAGGTCAATCTTCATACCTGACCTGAATTTTTTTCAAAAATCTCATACCTGACCTGAATTTCAGGTCAGGTCAGGTCAGGTTACCTGAATTTGGCTGATCTGTTCGGAGCTCTAATGGGTATATTATTCCATCGTGAAATATAGTCCAAATTATTTAAACTATTATCTCGAAAAACTAAACCTGAAGTTTCATCAGTATGAGAAATATATTTATCAATATAATTGTTGTAATAATTATCATTATGTTCCTTAACCTTGACAAAATCTATTATAAGAGATTTAATAACAATTATTTCACAAAGGATATTCCAAAAGATATTATTTGAACTTATTTTAAAAAATTTTCTTGGTGAGATATCAAAATTATTTCGATCAATAATATTATAATATTCTGTAATAACTAAAGATGGGTTCTCAATTGATTTCCAAAATTTGCAATATTGCGGGTTTTAAAAATCAATTGTGCTAAGTAATCCGCAAACTCGCAAATAGTTTGTAAATCCGCAAATAGTCTGTAAACCCGTAAATAATCTGCAAATCTGCAAATAATCTGCAAACCCGCAAATAATTTATAGTATCGCAAATAATCTGCAAATCCACAAACTCGCAAATAATCTGCAAACCTGCAAATAATTTATAGTATTGCAAATAGTTTGCAAACCCGCAAATAATTTATAGTATCGCAAATAGTCTGCAACCCCGCAAATAATTTATAGTATCGCAAATAATCTGCAAATCCGCAAATAATTTACATTATCACAAATTTGCAAATAAGTGGACAAAATTGTTCACTTTTTAGTATATAAGACAAAATTGTTCACTTTAAATAAATTTAGTTATATTTAAGTGCGAAGATTAAATTAACATGATTCATGAGTTTACAAAATGGACAAAATTGTCTACTTTTTATTATTTATCAAGTAGAGGATCATCATTTTTATTATTTATATTTTATTAGTAATTACAAAATAAAATTATTTTTATTACAATTTAGTATTACTAAACAATCTCTTCTGGATTCCAGTCGTCATTATTTTCACTATCATATTTATTATTAAACATGAATGGAATCTCAGAAGTTTTAATATACACCTACGATCCCAAATCTATCACTTGTTCGATATTTAACACCTTGTCAACACTTTCTTTTTCTATATTGAGCTCTTCATATTCCTCTTCATCTTTATCTTTATTATATATATCATCCTCTTCAAATAAAGTATTAATCATTTTTTGCACATCGTCACTTGATATGCTATTGTGATTTAAGGATCTTTTACCATTTGAAAGTGAATGGATATTATGAGTATAAATTTTGGACATACATTCGATAGTTTGCATATTCAAATTCATTTTTCTTTTACCAAACATCCATCCAAAGGCTGAAAAAAGGCGTTTGCAGCTGGCTGAATGTGGTGTTATTGAAAAAACAATTTTTGCAAGATGAGATAATGAGTTGCGCCCATCAATTATTAAGTTTCACCACTGAAAAGGCCCATCATGATTTAGATATAATGCACTATAAGGGTTATCTTAGTCCAAATACTTGTGAAGCTGTACCTTAAGTTCCAAACCAGAAGTTTTCTTATGACCCAAATTCTTCCAAATATTAAGCACAATTTTTTGTATTCGCTCAAATTGTGTATTGTGGATACCTGCTTCTACAATATTTATAAATATTAAATTATTTATCTTATTTAATTATTTTTTCTTATATTAATAATATCTTTATATTGCGGATGGAGAAAGAAAGCCAATAAGTAAATATCTTTGTCAAATTCTTTGTATCTATTAAAAAAATTTGATTACTTACTTCAGTTATTTAATTTTTTATTAAACTAAAATTATTTTGAACATTACCTCTCATTGAAGGCTTTAATACAAAAATTCTTTAATAAGCGGTAATCATTTATTGGCATTTATTTAAAAAAGGTTGCAATTCTAAAGAGATAAAGGTAACAATCTGCCAATGAAGTATACATTTTTTCAAGTATAAGAATTGCCTCTTTTATCAGTTTAAAAATATCTGATATTATGCGAACATCATCAAAAAACCCTTGTTTTTTCAAAATAGTCTTAATAGCTTGATTTGAAATTTCGTGTTCATGATTTTCCAAAACCTAATTTAAAAAAAATTTTTTTTTTTTAAAAAAAAAATAATTCATCTTATTATTAACATACATACTGCAAAGCATCTTTTAATCTTCACACAAAATGTACACATTCATAGACAGTCATCCATCTTATTTCTACGTAAGCCTTCAGTCCTCCGCCTTTATTAATATTTTTACTTTTGATTGCTTCATTGAGCCATGATGATCTAAGGGTAGAATTTTTAAAATATTTTGTGAGAATGTTTGCACATCTCACTATATATTTAACTTCATCTATTTTTACAATAGACGTGCTTATCAGATTTACACAATATGCGATACATCGCACATTAATTATATTTGGATAATTATTGGTAATTATCTTACGCGTTGCTGCAACATTTGAGCCATTATCTGACACAATAGCAACAAACTTTTTGGCTTCCACTTTATTGATAACTTCCTCAATAACGTTAGATAAATGCTCTCCTGTATGGCAAATATTTGAAAGATCCTTAAGACTTAAAAGATATTCATTCCTTGATCCAGTAATTAATATAAATGCCCAAAGACTATTCCTGTGTGGATCGGTCCAACCATCCATCACTAATGAATATAAATACATATCAAAACTGTCAATATTTTATAAAAATTTCTTAAATTAAAAAATCTTACCAATAGTAAAGTTATTGTTAGCACTTAATTTATTCATAATGCGTATATTTACGTGAGATGTTTCAGATTCTAATAAAGTACCACTCAAAACTTGCCTTGAGGGAGGATCATATTCTGGTTGTAAAGTTTTGATCAAATCGATAAACCAAGGATTTTTAATTATACTAAATGGAATATTACACATTACGAAAGCTTTTGTTATTGAACGATTTATTTCATCACAATAACTTTTTTCTAATTCTTTGTTTTTATAAAAAGATCAAATAGATATTTGTCCATCATTTAGCTTTTGTTTTTTAGTTATTGATTCTGAATCGCTTTCATCATCTTTTTGTTCTCTGTTATTTCATTACCTACAATTTTTGCGAACTGTAATGACACTTCTTACAGACATTTTCGGCAATGATTTGCTAAATGCTCACGTAAAATGTAAGGTTTCCCATCTTTTCAATAAAATTTTAAAATTTACAATAATAGCTACATGTCACAGCGTATGTCCTCTTGTCCTCTGTACCCCTTTTATCATATGTCCATTTCATACCACCATAAAATGACATCCTTTTCTTAGATTTTCTGAAGGTTTTGAATTTGCCATTTTTTCAAAGAGAGGAAGATAAAAATTAAGAACCTAAAGTATTAAAAAATAAATGACTATCAAAAATGAAATGATGAAAATAAACACAAAATATTTCATCAACAACAATTCGGTTTTAAATTCAATAGTATTCAAGGATGTTTGAATCATGTACTTACATAGTTACATTTTAAAAATATTAATGAATTCTGGTTTTTCAGAAAAAGTAAGTTAAAGTATTTTCAAATAAATAAAGTTTGAACTTTGAAAATACGTACTAAATATTATAAAGTCGATCTATTTTTTGGATAATTTTGTCCATTTATTTATCTCAACTCGCGTAATATATCTTTTTGGACAATTTTTGTCCAACTTATTTATCCCAACTCACGTAATATATCTTTTTAGACAATTTTGTCAACTTATTTCGTAATATATCTTTTTGACAATTTTGTCCACTTATTTCATAATATATCTTTTTGGACAATTTTGTCCACTTATTTCGTAATATATCTTTGGATAATTTTGTCTACTTATTTCGTAATATATCTTTTTGGACAATTTTGTACACTTATTTTGTAATATATCTTTTTGGATAATTTTGTCTACTATTTATCCCAACTCGCATAATATAACAATTTTTTCTACTTTTTTATTTTTTAGAATTAAATCATTTGTTATATCTTATATGCTATGTACAATTATTTATCCCAACTTATATAATATATTTTTTGGATAATTTTGTCCACTTTACATAATATTATAAAAGAATTATAAATCCAAAAATAAAACTTTTTAATTGTAATAAAAATTTTGCAATTTGCATTTCATAATCAACTGCGTATAACTACCATATATAGCAAGCTACAGTACCCCAGGTATCTTGCAAAAATCGGGGGTTTGACCCTGTACCCCCGGATACTAAACAAAGCCTAAAAATTCTGTTTTTTGCGAATATCTCACGATCTACTAGTCCAATTTTGAATGATCTTTTTTTATTTTGAAGAGCTCAATGAGAGCTATCAAACAAAAAAATGATGGCTCAAATCTGATTACTGGATCACGAGATAATTATAAAATATCCCTCCAGGTACTATACAATTTTATGAAATTTTTCAAGGGGGGTACTATGTATAGGGGGTACTATGGCCAGCGATATATGGTAATTTACGTTCTGCAATTTAATCTAAATAATAAAATACTAATCTATATTATAACTAATAAAAATAATAATTCGTATTAAGACTACTCAATATACTCACTTCCTTTAAATTTCTCCCTTAAATCTCTGAATTCTTCGCTTAAACTCAATTTAAATACAACATCACTTTTTCTTTCTGATATGGTAAAATCTTCATTTGGCATAATTTCAGAGATACATTCAGGCTGACTTGAAGTAATTGATTGATGAGTGGGAATTTGAGACAAAAATATATCATAATATTTTTGCTTTACAAAAAATCACACTTGCGACAGCCTGCTTGTGCAAGCTGCGCAGGTGTTATTCCATCATTAAATAACTTGCGCAATCTGTCACACCCTAACCAATTTCTCTATTCGGCTTTTTGATCGATATTAAGCTTACTCTGCATAAAAGAGATCACCCAAGATTTTGTATTTTTAATTTCTAATCTTTCAGCAAGCCCTGAAAGATCATCATAAATTTGTACTAATGATGCTAAATGTAGCAAATTGAAAGACTCCACCGCTATTACAAGGTTTTCACAACATAACTCCTGTTTTTTTTCACTAATTAATTCTGTCCATAGCAGACTTCTCGTCAATAACTGTAATTTTTTCAGCCATTGACAATTCAGTAAGGCGTTAAATATCGCAGAAGTTTTTAATAGTTCTGAGATAACTAGACACTTATCGTTTGATGCTAACACAATATCACGTAGTTTCTTTCCCTTCTTAAATAAAAGCATTTGGGAGAATTCAACTTTTCTTTCATAATAATTTTATCTTCATGATCACTTTCATCAACATCCTCCTCTGAGAAAATTTCAATACAGTTAAATTTATGTTTTCTTATTAATGATGTTGATGTAGATGCTAGTTCTTGAGATTTTTCTGATACTTTTAAAACTAATGTTTGTGATTCTACTAGTATTTTCATTTTGAAGTTTGTGTTTCTACTACTACAAACACTTCTGCATCAGGTACTTTTTCTGCTAATTTCAATGTGGGTGATCTTGCTGGTGCTTTTATTGATAGTACTTCTACTGATACTATTTCTGGTACTGCTACTGGTGGCACTTGTAAAGATGAATTCAATTCGGTACTTTCATTAGCCAGTAGTGCATTCAATTTAGCACTTTTATTAGCAATCGGTAACGCTTGTAAAGGTGAATTCAATTCATTACTTTCATTAGCTACCGGTGGCACGTTCAATTCAGCACTTTTATTAGATACAGGGGATGCTTGTGAAGGGGAATTCAATTGAACACTTTCATTAGTTACAGGTGACGCTTGTGGAGGGAATTCAATTCAGCACTTTCATTAACTACCAGTAGCGCTTACGAAAGTAAATTTAATTTGGCACTTTCATTAGTTATTTGTGACGCTTGTAGAGGTGAATTCAATTCAGTACTTTTATGGTAGCTTGATTCTCCAGTATCAGCAATCTGAAAATTGTTATTTCCAATGATACCTATAAAATTAAGATGTAAATTATTATAAAGTTTTGTAATCAAAAATAATTCTATAATTGATAACTTACAGAAATCATTAATCTTTATCATCCATCTATCAATATCATAATAATAATCTTTCATCGTATTCCAGCTGCGATAAGCTGGCAATGTTATGCTAGCCTGCGTTATATCTGAAATAGTAATATTATCTTTTATGTGATTTTGGTTGCCAAATTTTTTAATACATCGCAGATTTAAATTTGTCCAAATATTTTCTACTGTATCAAAAGTTGTAAGATTGTTCATTGCCAAATCACAGTTTATAACGTGGGCAAGTTCCAAGTTATTAGACTCAAGATATAATGATGAGCGAGAAGTTGATGTTAAAAATTCAAAGGGGAATGTTCGGGTGTTAAATAATTTAACAATTGTTTTAAGGATTCATCAACATTAGAATCAGTATCAGCTGTACCAGCTGTATCACTTGAATGCCATTACTGGAGTAGAGTATTTTTGCAATTTGTTCTATTATTAGAAATTAACAAAGAAAGGTAAGGTATAAATTTTATAAATTAAAAATTAAATATTATTCTTACACTTTATTTCTAATCTAACATTATAATTCAAAACTAATTCATATTTACTTTTATATGATTCATATAGAGACTTGTAATGCTGAAGTTCAGTTAAATTATCCTGAAAAAATAAACAAAAATAAAAATAAAATTACAGTTGTCCAGGAACAAAAAAAAAATGAAAAAAGGTGGACAAAGTTGTCCAGAGACGAAAAAAAGTGGCAAAAATGAAAAAAAAAGTAGACAAAGTTGTCCAGATGAAAAAAAAAGTAAACAAAAACAGAAAAAAAAAGTGAAAAAAAAGTGGATAAAGTTATTCAGAGACGAAAAAATATGGACAAAGTTGTCCAGAAACGAAAAAAAATGGACAAAGTTGTCCAGAGACAAAAAAAAAGTGGTCAAAGTTGTCCAGAGACAAAAAAAAAATGGACAAAGTTATCTAGAGACGAAAAAAAAGTAGTTAAAGTTGAAAGTGGACAGAAAATTATCATATACCTTATCGATAAATGTAAAATTTGACAACGATTTCTCCAGCTCAAAATATATACGATCTTCATTTTTTTTATATGACATTCTTACTTTATCTTGTTTGAAAGTACATGAATCAATTTTTTTATCCGTCTTTGTTCAGATAAGAGAAAATGCTGTTGAAATTAAGCTTTCATCATCGTCAGGTAAATAAACTTTTTTTGCGCGAATTTTTAAATTGAGAACTGAACAGGGTGTTTTTGACATTTCTTTAATATTTATTTAATATTTTAAAAGCTGATATTTTATTTTTTATTTTTTAAAATGAAGAGTGAAGAAAGCAATTGGGGTACTAAAAACTGTAAAAACTAATATTTATTTAATTGATCAAATAATAACATATGATAACACGATTATTTTGATACGTAATTGTATATTGTAATATGTTTGATAGAATGAGTTGATATAATGATATATATAATTGTTAAAAGAATGTATAATATATTAATTATGACTAAATAATCTGATATATTATTATTATTTAATTGGATTTTGGAAAATAATATTCCTGTATTCTGGCGAAAAAAATTTTTTTTTGTTTCAGTGAGAATATTTTACAAAAAAAAATGATTATTTGAAGATAATCTATAACCAATCATAATTTTTAACAATTTCAGCTTTTTGATATTGATATACTTTGACATCAAAACTCTTTATTTTTGACATAAAACTTTAGTTAAGGTACCATATATATTTACGAATTTTGTGGATTATTTGCAGATTTTGCAGATTTTGTGAATTATTTGCAGATTTGTGGATTATTTGCGATTGTGGATTTGCGAATAATTATTCTTCAAAATCCGCAATGTTCTGCAATATCACAAATCGCAATTAATCCGCAATTAGGGTATTGCAAACATATCTTTACCTGGGGATGAGGAGTAAACATTACTATTAAGATAATATTAGCTAATATATGCCACTGCCCTAAGACATTGCAAACAAATTTGCCTGCAATTTTACTGAAAATTTAATTTTTGTCTAATTTTATGAAAAACGAAGTTATACTAATAAAATTTTTTTTTGCAAAGAGCTTAAATCATAATTTATGTGACAATAATTATTATTTATTAATTTCATATTATAAGATTGTAGATTTACTATTGGTCAAAATTATATTTTTTAAATAATAAAAATTTTGAAAATTTTGCATTCAACTTTAACGATCTCATTGGAATTTAATCATAGCTATAGTAAAGCTTAATAGAATATGTGGATTTTGTTATGGGGAATAATTTTTATTATTATGAATTTTAATGTTTAGAAGTAGCAATTTGACTTACATAGAACTCTAAAAAAAAATTTATTTTTGTAAACTTTAAAAAAATACATAAAGTTAAATTTTATCATCTCTATTTTATTCATTAGAATTTGAAGTTTTATAATAAAAATAAATAATTATATTTAAATACTTGGTAATGAAGCAAAATATTATGATAAAGAAAATTAATTTATTGTATAAAAATTCTGATGTTATTTTTTTGAGATTAATTTATATCTATTTGGTGATTAGCTATATATTGAACTATACAATTGATGCTAAAAATGTAGGTTAATATAATCATAGAATTATAGGATAATTCAAATCATATTGATAAATTTTGTGTTTGCATATAATTTATTTAAAAAAATTGCAGGCAAATTTGCCTGCATTACCATTTAAGGGATAATAATTTATTATAGAAATAGAAAAAGTATTTAATTAATTTACTATATTTGGCCATTATATAATTACACAAATTTACTGATATAATCTTTAGATATTTCAATATTTTCCATAATCTAATATATTAAGTTTTTAATTAATAGCTCTATATAATAACTTGAAATTTAAATAAAAAATATTATATAAATAAATTTTATTTTTCTTTCAATTTTAAATATAATAAATTAATAACAATAATTAATAATAAAAAGAATAATTATATTTTTTTTTGTTTTAAGTATAACTGGTCAGAGACTTTATTAAATTTATAAAAATCATATTTAATTACAAAATTTTGACCTTTCACTTTTGAAAATGTCCAGGCACACCATAATTTTAATTAGAAAATTTTATCAATATTACTAATTTTAAGTATATTACTAATTAAATAAAACAATTATTTAATTATATGATTTAATGATTATAAATTTTTAAAGTTTAGACATATATGTATTAAAAATTTTGCTGCAATGCATAATTTGAAATTTCTTATATAATTATATTAGTATCTATTATACTATCATTTTTCAACTATCTTAAAAAAGAAAATAGCCGGTTTATTTAATAAAAATAATTCTATATTAGGAAAGACGGAATTCTTATAAATTATTTCCGTTATGAAGTACAGAACCATTCATTGTTGCAAAAAACAATGTAAAAAAAGATCTGTGAAACATAAAGGTAACACTGTAAGTCTGATGATAAAGAGGGAAATTGTGATATGAATGAATCACGTGATTGATCTGCTTAAACTTATCATTCAATCAGTAATGAAGAATTTGTGATTATTACGAAGAAATGCATCAAAAGAGTCGTTAAGATCATTTACATAATCCTATCAATCAATTCTTTATAGCTCTAGCAAGTCAAAAAAAAAAACAATTTTAATTTTCTGCTTAATGGTAGCTTTTTTTTAACGAAAATCATTTTTGAAAAAAGACAATCTATCAAAATTTGTCAGTTTTTTTTTAGCTATCATAGGTAAAGAATAAAGTATAAAATAGGCATCAATTTTGTAACTCGCATCGTGTACATGTTTTATCTCAGTGATAAGTTTATTAACATAATTGAATAATTTTAGTTTTATTATAAGGCTAGAGTTTTCAAATCTTTAATAAAATTAAAAAGCTATTTTCTCTTACGTTTATCACTTAAAGAAAATTTTTATATAAACATGCATTCACAAAAGGTAAGCTTTACAAAACGTTTGATCAGTAGCAGTTTGAATATTTTTTCTAGATAAATCTCATTAAAAATATTTAAATTCATTGTTAGAAGGAATTTAAGCCGACATACGGGTCGTTCTCAGGGAGAGAAGATATCGAAGTTGTCACAAAAAATACACAAGACATGCCGCTAAAGGTAAATGGTTATTGTGATTACAACTTTTTTTTAACAACCTTAAATTTTGACGTGCTAATTTTTGAAATTGAAATATAAATAATATATTATCTTAGGTGCCATTTAATATAGGGTTTCCATATATAAGAAGAGGTAAGTTGGAAACTAAATTATAATATTATTAAATATCATTTACTAAAAATTTTCAAAAACTTTCAACTAGGTGGTACTAAAATAAAAGTTACACTTCCAAAACCACAAATTTATGGTAATGAACAAAATGTATCATATTCACAAGCGGTTATGAGAGCCATGCAAATAACGTCACCGACCCATGCAAATAAAATAATAATACAAACATCATCAACGTTTATAACAAATGGAAACCGTTCATCCAAACCATCAATAACGACACAAGTTTCTCTAGACAATGAACCTTCCGTAGATCGACCTTCTTCACAGGTTGTATCGTCGATATTGAATAAATTGACCTCGGCAAATATTCAAAGCCGTTCATCTTCACCCGACAAACCTAGTCCTTCATATAATGCTGCTAAAATTGATGATGGCCTATCATCAACATCAATTAACGACACCACTAATTTTTCCGGAACAAATTGTTCCACATCAAAGGTACCAATGAGTACGCTTAATGGGTCAACTTTTCAACAAAATAATGCAAGTAACCTCGATGGAGCTACGAACCCAAATTCATTAAATGTTCAACCTCAACATAAGAACGGAGTTTCTGGAAAGGTCTCCGTATGGAATGGAATTAATTCAAAAATTATTAACCCGACTGGTGCTATGAAAGAATTCTCTCCTGGTTCGACAGCTGTCAGGACTCAGCATACAAACAGTATCACCAGTTATCAACATCAACGTGCCATTAAGACACTGCAATATGGACCCAACACTAATTTAACTTGCACTGCTGAAAAAATGAGTACTAATGATTTCCAGAAGGAATCAAGTTGTTTGGCCAAGCATGTTGAACAACATGAGTTAGATAACAAAAACAATACTTCATCTTTCACCAGTACACCAAATAGCTCTAGAAGGTCTTCCGAATCAAATGGTACTAATGCCACTACTAAAGATAAAAATAGCTCAAAGCATAAGAAAAAGAATGAGAGTAAGACATCATCTGGTTTAAATACACCATCACAATCTAATACCCCTGGTGGTTCAAGAAGATCTTCTACATCACATAACCCTCATACAATTGTTGTACCTAAAGAAACATCAGTTAAAAATGTTTCAGCACGACAAATAGAACCAGATAACAAGAGCAATATACCATCTGTTTCCAGTACATCAACTGTCTCTAGAAGACCTTCTGAATCAATCACAAGTCAGCTTAATTCAAATGGTGCGGTATCATCTAACATTAGTTGGGCTCATCGTCTTTTCCCGAAAGATGAAAACCAAAAGCTTAATACTGTTATAGCTGAAAGTTCTAAATCAAACATGAAGTCACCAAGTCCCCCAGTTAAACCACAAAAGCCACAAAAGCCAGATGTTTCATTAACAAACGGAAAACCTAAAGTAGGAGGATTGGCGGGTAATACAATATTTTTAATTTATATAATATTTTTCACTTTATACTTCAATTATATTATTATTTATTCAAGATTTAATTATTATTAGGCTTGCTGAAGGACTTCGATCCGTCTTTTCAAAATGTAAAGATGAGTCCGAGAGGACTCATAAATAATGGTAACATGTGTTTTATGAATGCGGTATGTTCAAGCTTTTAAATAATAATCCAAGTTTATATGCAGTATCTAATTTCTTAATATTTATAATTATTCGTTTTTTTTTTTAAAAAGATATTACAAACGCTTTCACATTGTCCACCGTTCTGTAATCTACTCACACGCATTTATAAAGACGTCGCACATAGCTTCAACAGTACGACTCCACTAGTTGATTCATTGTAAGTTTAAGTGTTTATATCCACTTTATTAATGGATTTTCTTTAATGATATTTCTGTTCAATTTTTACAATATCTAAGGGTGAGATTCATTGAAGAATACAAACAAATGAAACGCACCGAAAGTTCTGACGGTATATTCTAATTATTTAAATTTAATTATGTATTATATACGAAATTCTAATTGTTTCATTCATAATAGAATTTGGAGAAGCTTTCTCTCCTGAATATGTATATGACGCGTTACGAGGACTCAAACGCTTCGACTCCATGAAAGGGCGTCAAGAAGATGCCGAAGAATTTCTTGGATTTCTCCTTGACGGGCTACACGAAGAGTTCTTGGCAGGTTTGTAAAGTTTAATGTTATGCCGTTATTGTCGAAAAGGAGTTAAAAATGTATAATTTTGATCATATGCTTATATATTGTAGCTCTTAAAAGAGCTGATCCTAAGAATCAACAATCTGATAAAGCCAGTGTGACAGGTAATCAAAAAGAAGACGATTGGATGGAAGTCGGTCGCAAAAACAAAACATGTTTTACCAGAACGGTATGTTGATGAAACATTTAGTTCTAATTTATGAAAATAAATGCTAAACGGCTTCTTTTATATTAGACAAATGTTGAAGAAACTCCTATTAGTCGCATATTCGGTGGGAATTTCAGATCAGTATTAACATGTCCTGGTAGCTTTGATTCCATCACACTGCAACCATATCAGTCTTTACAACTAGATATACAGGTAAATTCCTATCATTATATTTAATGACTATTTATAGCAAATCAGATAATTTATTTTTATTTCAGCCTGATGATGTAAAGACAATTGGGGACGCTCTAAAAAATTTGACCGTTTCAGAATGTGTGGATGATTTCTACTCACCCAAAAATGGTTTGGTATGTTTAACAATTGTATTTATATTCTTAAAGTGATATTTATGATGATATTTACATTTTTTTGTACGCTGCAGGTGAAAGCTACAAAACGTTTGTATATCGAGACGTTACCACCAATATTAACTCTTCATTTGAAAAGATTTATTTATGATAACGTTGGCGGGACGCAAAAACTCAGCAAACATATTGGATACTCGACAACATTGTCAATTCAACCTGGTAAATATTTATTCACGTTTCCTTCATAGCAATTTTTACGTGTAGGATTATGTTAAATTATTATTTATCTACTAGATATCATGGCTCAAGCACGCCGTCCTAAAGAGGCGATAGAATACCGACTCTTCGGAGGTAATATTTATGTCTTCCCCCTAAAATTTAATTTAATTTTTTTTAATACTTAATTTATTATTTATTAGTTGTCTATCATCATGGAAAGTCAGCCACCGGTGGTCATTACACTGCTGATATACTTTGTCAAAATGACTGGCTTCACATCGATGATACAGCAATTTCTCCAATATCATTGGAAGAGGTTGCTTCAGTGGAGAACCCCACCCAACCAACTGATCGGTCGGCATATATTCTGTTTTATATGAGAAGTTAATTGTACGCTAATCGGTCGGTTGGGTGAGGAGTAAAAAAAAAAAGAATAAAAAATTTTTTTAAAAAAAAAAAAAATTTATAATAATAATTTTAATACTAATAATAATATTAATATTAATATTAATAATAAATAAAAAAAATGTAAAGTGCATTTCAATTTGCGTATTATAGACATATTTAGTAATGTAAATACAAATGATAATATGTAAGGATGTTAAGGTCCAATATTTGGGAGTTATGCTTACAATTAATCCTAAAGTGCTGAATTTCTAGATCCTTTTAATTTAATAAAAATGTTTTGACTTTTGAGCAATTATCATATAATACTAATATTACATAATGATGTAATATAGATGTAATATAAATGTAATATAATGTTAATATAAAATATCTTACTAAATTTGATAAATCCCTAAATTTAGGATTAAATACCTATATTAAATCCTATAACTTGTTTTATTTATAATAGACTTTTTTTTTGAAAATTCATAAAAAAAACAGCCTTTTAAATTACATAAAAAATTAAAAAATCTTATAAAGTAAAATTTCTTATATAATATCAGAAGTTTATAATAATAATTAAAAAATTTTAACTTTAAAAATTAAAACTTTATATAAATACTACCAATTATAACAACATCTTATTATAATAAGTTATATTCATTTACTAATAATCATTTTACCAACAATTATCTTATTAACAGATATTTTACTAATAGCTAGAGTTATTTCACAGATAAATGTTTTACTAACAATTATCTTATTAACAAGAAAATTTAGAATTAAAGTTAAGATTAGATAAGAAAATTAAGGTTAAAATAAGAAATTAAAGTTAAAATTAGAGTTAGAAAAAGTTTAGAATAAATGGATTAAAATTTCATAATTGATAATAAAATAACTGATAGTAAAATGTTTTTCTTAATCGCTTTTTTAGTATAACCTTATTTTCTTTGAAAGATAGGAGGATACTGAAAAATTTGATCATCATGGAGGCTTGGTATTATATTTTAAAATTGGGTAATAAGAGGTAACAGATTAAGTACTGCAGTTTTTGTAGTATGCTGATCAAGATGATCATATGTTAGGCTATCATTAGATTGACTTATCTAGGTAGATTGTAAGTCGATAGATCATTTGGAATGAAATAGGTATCCTCCATTTAGGAATCATTCATAATAAGGTGGATGTTCCTTTAAGAATTATACGATTCTAAAAAATTTCCCTATTAGCTGGACTGCAATACTGCATAATACTAAAAGTTTCTAGAGACTTGCATGAAGTAGGTTTATTATTCATGGTATATAGTCAAATAGGAAAAATTGAATTTTATTCCTTTTTAATAGCGCTAATAATACTTGGCTTTAGTGTGACTTGATCTTGAAATATAGCATAATGTGCTGCTAGATACGTATAAAGTTGCTTACTGAAACTAGGAGGTTTTGGCAGGATTACATATGTAAAATTGCTAAAATTAGTTTCGTAAATTATCTTAAAATGCTGAACTACTAAAACTGCTAAAACTGCTAAAACTATTTCAATGTTTCAGCATCATTTCTTATAATGATTTAATATAGTTTTAACAATTAATAGTAAAATTTTTATTTATCACCATTTTAAATTAATTATACTCATATGGATAAGATGATTGGTTATTACAAAAAAAGGTTAGACATTTTTTTAAGTTTTATCATTTTATAAAAATTTTTGTGGGTAATTAAAAAAATATATAAAAAAACTTTATAAAAATGAAATTCTTAAAAGATACCTATCAAATATAGAATTTTTTTTTTTAGTTCTTTTAGTTTGAAGATTTACTTTATAAGACTTAAAGTTAGTTTTGTGTTTAGCAATCTTGGCATTATAGAGTTCTTAACCCTCCATAATATATAGTTTTGATGTTAATATTTTCATATGTGGTAGACTCTGTATTTCATGTAGATTTCCTAAATATGAAATTAGCAGTAAGTTTATATTTCTTTTACTTTTGTTTATTTTTTGAATTATTATTAAATATACTTTATTAATAAATTTATGGCTATTTAGACTTGTTTACTAGATATTCTAAAGTGATAATTTTAAAAGAAGAAGGAAGGGGATTTATACTTTAATATAAAAGTGTTATTAATTTTCTTTTTTTCTTTTTTTTTATAAGAACGGATCTTTTAGTACTATGCAGCATTTTATTAACTCTATTGATAAATAGTAAAACTTTATTAATTACTATTATTAATTCAAAAATATACAATAAAATCATGAAAATAAGCACCTCTCGAAAATAAGCACCCCTGTCGATTTGCAACAGCACTTGTAAAAAATTAAAAATAAGCACCCCGATAAGTACCTTCCCCCCTTCCCCCCGAAAATTGAAATTGCGCAACTATTGGTAATATGTTAAAAAAGCCACTTTTATTTTTTTTAAAATTCACCGGTGATTTTTTATTTAAAAATATTACTGGTATTAATTATTAAATATTTATTTTTAAATCTTATAAGAAATGCCTTTAAAGAGAACGGATTTCAGTTCTAAAATAAAAATACTGTAAGTACAAAAGGAGGAACGCTTATATTTACTTAAAGAAATGAGTACTAACATTTCTTTTATAATTATTTTTGTAGAATTTTTAAGGTGTAGACTGTAAAATATAATATAGTAGGTATAAGAGGAAACTTTGGTATTTTATTTAAGAAACCACACTAATATTTCTTTTTTATTTAATTTTTTATAGAAAATACATTTTATTAGTTTTGCAATTTATGACTTATGGCAGAGTTAAGAATTTATTGAGAAATAAACTGGTAAGAATTTTAATTGTCAACAATTTCAGTACTATCATCTAATTCATCTAAATTTTCGTCTTCAAATTCTGTAATTAATTTGTCAATTTCTTCATAAACTATATCATCTTCAGATCCGTCTAACATATTCGAAATAGCACATTTTTTAAAAGAATTAAAGATAATTTGGTCAGAAATAGCATTTCACGAACGTTTAACCCAGCCGCATACATCACTGATCCTTGATCTTTTCAAATTACCAGCTTCAGTTTCACTAGCGCCATCTTGACACATCCATATATGCCATTCTTTTCGCATATTATCTTTGAAAGGTTTATTTATTGATACATCCAATGGTTGGCATATACTAGTTAATCCTGTAGGAATAACAGCTAAATGAAAATCATGCTGTTTAAACTTGTCTTTTACACTTTCTTCCAGATAACCTCAGAAAGAATCATACACCATCATAGCAGGTTCTTTTGACAGATTTTCAGCTATACGTAATCTAAGTAAAAATTCAATATATTTCTTCATTAAATTTGATGTCATCCATCCATTCTCTTGAAACCAACAGATGACTCCTTTGGAATAACTTCACCACAAGGAAGTTGTTTTCCCTTAAAAATACAAATGGGTGGATATTTGAAACCATCTAAATAATAAAATATTTGTTAAATTTAAATAAATACAAATAAAAAGAAATTTAAAAATTCTTACTAGCCGAACAAGTTAAAACTACTGTAAACCGATTTTTATCATTTCCAGTAGTATGAATATGCATTGTTTTATCCCCTTTATTATTAATAGTCATGTTGCCTGCCATATCAAACCATATGGGAGTTTCATCCATATTATAGATGCTATTCAGATCAAAGTTATATTGTATTCTTAATCGTATAATAAAGCACTTAAATTCTTCCAATTTCGCATCTGTATCTTCAGGTAATTTTTGCGAAATTTTAGTTCTTCTTCTTAGTGATAAATCAAATCTTTTTATAAATGATTGAATCCAAGTAAGGGTTCCTTGAAACTCATCATCTCCCATTGGATATAATCTTTGAATTACAGGCTCTTTAAGAATTTTATGCATTTGTAATTTTACCATTGTATAATTAACTGCTAAGCCTTTTTTTCTTTGTTCAATTATCCATTTATATAACTTGTCTTCCGCCTTTAGATAAAAAGCTTTTCTACCAGATCCAATATGTTTCTTTTTTTTATTTTCTTTTTTCCAATCATCACTTTGTTTAATCTATCTTCCGATCATTAGAGCATTTAAATCAAAATATCTTGCTGCAGCATTTCTTCCATTTACTAGAGCATATTTAACTACTATCAATTTTTCTTTTATTGAATATGAAGTCCTTTCTCTTACACCAACCTTTTTGTTTGTCATTTTTTTTAAGAACAAGTATATTCTTTAGATGTGTAAAAAAAAATTAAGGGGTAAAAAAAAAAGAATTTTAGATGTGTAAAAAAAATTAAGGAGTAAAAAAAAAATCGTGAAAATAAGCACCCCTATCAATTTTTGTGATCACGTGATTGCAAAAAAAGGGTGCTTATTTTCACGATTTTACGGTAATTATTATTATTATTATTATTGCTATAATTATTATTATTATAATAATTGTTAACCTTCTCATGACTGTAACACAAAAATTAATTGTCAGTTTCTCATCCTCCTTCTCATTAGTACTATCTAATAAATCATCTATATCATAATTATAATAACCTTTCCCATTTCAATTATCATCTTCACCATCACCAACATCATCACTTACTTTATTGTCATCATTTATATTCTCATCAAAATCATCTAAGAGATCTTTTGGAATATCGATATCTTTAATTATTAAATTATGTAATAAATCAATAAATTTATCAATCCATATAGGTTTGATTAAAACATAACAATTGTCTTTCAAAATTTTTTCACCATTAGTAGATTTGTAAGTGAAAGTAAAATTATCATCATCATTCTTATCCATTTTTTTAAAAGCTTCTGTTGTACGTATATTTATTTCATCATCACTAAAACATACATTTTTCCTTTAATTGATCTCATAATAATCAAGTTCTGTTTTGGAATTAGATTTTTAATAGATTGTTAATTTACACATCGATTCTAATGTTGTTAATTTGAGGTTTTAAACGTCTCTTAAAAAGCCACCTAAGATTAAGAATTCACATTCGCATATCAGTCGGTGGTCATATCAAGGATCGGCATGACGAAATGTTTTTATTATGATGATCGGCATAATATTGATCATTTTTTGTAAAATCATTTTTTTGCTAAATAAAAATAATTTACATAATAACATATACTTAAATTTTATACGTGACTTCATTTTATCTCAAAGTTACAATGTATTAATTTTCATTACGATTGAATAAATATTGAGTAACTTTTATTAGTAGTGAATTTTTGAGCAACAAAAAATGGCCAAGCTTTACGACGTTCTAACTTCAAAAGTGTTGTTTCACCATGATTTATAATCATATGATATGTGAAACTGTGAGACATGAAGAAAATATTTTTATCTTCATAACGTGTAAAAGAACTTGTTAATAAGTTGCATCTCTCAGTTCCATTTCGCCTATTTTAAGCAGTTAAAAAAATGTGAATTGCAATGTCAGAACAAGACCACAATATTCCTTCTCCAACACTTTTACCAATTACTGTAAATTTAATGGAAGAAGAATATATTTATGAAATAAACAGTGAGCATGAAAAAATTTTATTAAAACTTAATGAACTGCTAGCTAATAATGATACTGATAGTACTAGCATTAATAGCGAAGATTTTGAAGAAGAAGTTGAAGAAGAACAGGAAGTTTGCAATGAAAAAGATGAAATCATAGATAATTTAGAATAAACAAGATTTACACCATGTGTAATTGTTGATTTTATTGAAGGTGAGATTAAGCAGTGTAAAAAAACAACAAATTTAAGACAACTTCGCAATTTATTTGGTACTTGGCAAGTTGATAGAGATGCCGTTAACGAAGTTAATGGTGTTTTATCAAAATTAGGTGTATGTGATTCACACTTCCAATTTGATAATAAATATTTACATCAATCACTATTCAAACAAACAAAGGACTTTGACGAAGGAATTATTCAATGGCGTCAGTGTATTTCCTGCAACAAATATATCACATTTTTTTCTAGGGGTAAAGGATGTACTGTACACTCATGGTATTTAAACAAAAAAAATATTCAAGTTCCGTGTATTGGTCAATATGTATGTGAGGCGTTACAATCATGTCCACCTTTATGCAATCCAGCTTTTGGAAATGTTAAGAGACCTCATTGTTTTTGTTGCTTATGTTACAAAAATTTGGGTGGTCACATTTACCATCGTTCTGAAATTAGAGGAAAAAAAGCACCAACATGCATTTCTGAAAATTTACACGCAGATGATATAACAAAAGGACTCAAATTTATAGGCAATTTATTAATTTATATTGCACGAACAGAAAATAATGAAATTAAAAAAAATATTTTAATTAAAATTTTTGAGGCTCTTCTTCTTTTTCTCCCATTAAAATCTGATTCCACTACCACTTTTTCCACTTCAACTGCTAATACATCAAATTACGAAGAACAGGAAAAAATTATTCTTAATAAACCTCCTAGTTTATTTATAATTAAGACTCTTTTTATAAAAATTTATAAAGAAAAAGAATGTAAAAAGAATGTAGAAATTAATGATTTTAATGTAAATATTTCATTATTTTTCTTATTTTCTTTAAATAAATATTCAATTTTATATTTTGATTTATTTTAATAGGAATTTGGATGTACGTTTGGACAAAAATTGTGGAATTCACGATTAGAGGTCAATTTTAAAAAATCCATCTTAGAATCTCCACAGACCATTCAAGAGTACTATAATGCTTTTCCAGAATTTTTAAAAAATTTTTTTTCTGGAATGATTGATGAACTGTATGAAAAAAAGATAACTATATGTAATTTTCAACGAAAAAAACATAATAAATTACCAAAAGTAAAAATTCCTGAACAGACAATAAAAATTGTAACATTTATTACATCAATGTTACTAAGTTTAGCTTTTCCTCACCTAAAGGTTTGGTTACCCCAAGTTTTAGCTAGTCTCAGTCGTATGCCACGATTATTAGGTTATTTTCGACAATTGTTAACGGTTTGTCATGTAACATCACATACAGATCGGTATGAACGAAAACTTGCAAAAATTTGGATGGAAACATCAGATCCAACAAGACGCCTAATACAAGGAAGTAATGTTTGGAATTTGGTTATTATCGATAATATAGACTTTAAAGAGAAAAGCTTCAAATTTGGTAATATCTATGATGTTACCCGGGGTAGTTCTCACGCGACTCTTCGTATGGCTTTTCAAATTCAATTACCAATTGAAGTAGAAGTTGGCCCAGAAAAAATTATTGAATTAACTGCTGAAACTCCTCTGTTCGGAATGAATATAGGTATTAATGAAACATTAATAATATTTCAACAAATTATATATAAACTGTTGGATTTCAAAAGAATTAATGAAAAACTTACTTACGAAACAAACTTCAATGCTGAAACTATTAAACGTGAAATACTTAATAAATTAGATCTTGGATGCCGTGGTCCATCTCCTAATATTGTTATATTAGAACCAGGATCAAATCCAAATTCAGATGATGAAATTTTACACGTTGCTGAAATGTACAAGAAAGATTTTTCAATGAATAGTCATTCTTTTTTGGATATTATAGCAGATGAAGCAATATTTCGTAGATTAATCAAATGCAAAGAAAAATGGCCATATATAAGACCTCTTCTAGGTCAATGGCATACCTCTAAAGACTTTTGTTCAGTATTAATAGTTTTGTTCTCCAGTTATGGATTATTAAGTTTAGCATCACGCCTAGGTGTTCGTTTCTTAGATAAATTCGAGGCTACGGTCGACTTTAGATCAACAGCACGAGTATTAAATCTTATATGGGTGGCGGTAGGAATAGCAATAAACATATATATTACTGAAAAAGGAATATTATTTTCTGAAATAATGAATAGTGATAACATTTGTCTCAAGGTATATATCAAAAATATGGAAATTTTTAGTTAATTTTTAATTTTAATTTTACTTACTAATGTCAATCTTTAGATATGGAATTTGTATTATCAATGGACCGGAATCTGGAAGGCACATTGGATGGGGATTCAGATTGGAAATTTTGATTTACAACGAGATTCTTTATCTACAGCTGGACCTCTTTATGCAAGTGCTGCAAAATCGAATTATACAACGGCAATTGCACATTTTCTTGCTACAATTGCAGCTCATCCACAATTAGAAGAAAAATTACGTTATTGTGGTGCTTTTAAGATTCCATATGACGCTGATAGTGATTCTGAAAACGTACGTCATGTTTGCTTTGGATTCGATGAAGCTCTAGAGACGTTTGGTGTAAGATTTATTAAAGGAAATATTAGTGGTAATATGATTGATAAGAAGAACCTTAAAATTCAAATAAAAGCATCGCAAAGTGAAAGGGGAAGAATAGATCTTTTAATGAGTGAATATCTTGATGATAAATCAATTTCACACAGTGAGAAGGCAATTGAATCATGACAAAAATCCTTGTGGGAACTTGTTAATGACCTAGTAGTAATATTTGGAATGAATGATCCATTATCTCACCAACTATTTCAAAATTACCCACCCACAGAAATACATCAGGAGGGACTTGATCGTCTTATTTTGTGTTATTCTAATGGATTGGAAAGAATCAAAGGAATATACTGGCAGGAAGTCTTAAAAATAGAAAGTAAAGTCACTAAAGGTAGAAGAGTAGTGGGGGTGGTTAGAACGAAAGTAAAAGATTACAATAATCAAAAAAAATTAAAAAATCAGTCTATTACCGATTCTTCGCAATCATCACAAAAAACTACTGATGAAAATTTGAATGAACAATCTACAGACCATTTATCTGATGCTGCTAAGCCACAATCTAAACAAAAAAAGCATCGAACTACTGATGAAGAGACGAAAATACTTTCTGTATTAAAAGTATATAAAGATAAACTGCCGGATGATGCTATTGCTTCTGTTTGTAATCAATTATCAGAAGTTTGGACTAAAAAAAAAGTGCGAGACTGGTGGAGTTATCATAAGGACAAATAAAATGTAATAAAAAAATATTAAAAATATTTATTTATAAGTTATATGCTTAATTCTACAAAGATCATATTGTAATAAAATAAAAATCCCTCAATTACCACAAAAATTACTATTCTAATCACCTTTTAGCGTCTAAGCAACTTGATTGCACGTAAAAAATTACGTATAATTGGTAATTTAAAACTGTATTTATTTTTCGTTTAGGGGTTGCATCTGGAGGTTAAAGCCAAAAAAATAGGTGAAAGTCGTGTATAGTAAAGTTTTTTTTAAAAGTGTCTTATTGTAAAAAAAAGTATTGAAATATATAAATCAAAATATAAAAAATAGAAGTTCGTCAAAGTTTGGGTATGTTACTTAAAAAAAAAATCACGTTATATTAGACAGGTATTTTATGTAACTTATTTGCCGATCAATTTTTAATTAGTGATTTTCACGTAATCTGAAATAACCACCGATTGATATAGCTGAATTTGGACATATTGAAAGTAAGTGACACATTACTTTTGGCAATAATTCAAGTTCTGGATCTGTAGCAATCAATTTCCACCAATTAAGTAAACTTTGTTTAGTAATAGAGAGATCCAAGTCAAATGGATCCTCTTCATCTTTATATTTTTGTAACTGATCAAGTAAAATACCAATTTTGTAAAGATCAAATCTAAGCCTTTTACCGATCATAGCAATACATTTTATAATTTTTTGAAAGAAACTTTTTTTAATGCTGCACTTCTGAATTGGAAATATAAAAAAAAATAAGTGATATATTTATTATTATTGAACTCATTAAAACGTTCATTGATAACTTTAACATAATAATTATGAAATGGAAATTAAATAATTTTGGTAACTTATTCAATATGGCTGCAAGTCTAGCCAAACTAAAAAAATAATCTGCGAGTATAGCTGATCTTACCTTTAGAACCAATATAGCTTTCCTTAATAGTTTCAGTACAAATGTAAGGATTCATAAGTCCAGAAAAAAATTTTGTGATTGAATAATTCGAGTAATATTATCATTTGTTAATAAGTTATTATTATTAGCAATAATTTCCATAAGGATTTATTTCAAATTAATTACTGAATTAACTGATTCACTTGCCATAGTCCAATATATTTTGCAATATAATTTCAACCCGCTACTAACAATCCCTTTTTCTTGATTAACTAAGTTAATTTTGAATTCGCTTAATGTGAATTTTTGAAAAAAGAAGTCAAGATATTGACTTAGCATAATAAATGATTTTCAAATTCTTCTTTTACAATATCACATGAGTGTTATTAAATTTATATAATATACAATACACCTAATATTTTCAATAGTTGAAAATTTATCTTGAATAATTTTGCATGCTTTTCTAACGTTTGAAGTAATATCAGAAACTACAGCCGATATTTGATTAACTCAAATATTAATAATAATTTTTTCAATAATTGATAATAAGTATATTGTGATATGTAAACATTCTGATAAATCAAATAGTTGATATAAATATATTTTTCTTGATAGCATTGTCGGCCTCACCTGCCACGTGAGGACTACAAGGATAGTAAAATCTAGGTATAATATGTTGATTGGTTGGTTGGTTAGTTGCTTAGTTTAGATTTGTTATTAAGAACGAAGTGCGAGAGTTTCCCTTCATTAATAAATCTCTCCAGACTTCGTCATCCATTTCTTTAATTACTGCACTCTTTGGATTCTTCTCCTGTTCATTAATATAGGTAATGTACATTTGGACTAATAGAACTATTATGTTCATACCTTTCACATATACCTTTTGTTAGTAATTAGTTGACTACGCACTTTTACTCATAAGAAAAGGCTAAAGAATCGAGTCAAAATAATTAAAGGGTTAAAATATTCAAAAATATCAATTTTTATTTTTCTCAGTTCATAATCTACTTGCTTGACTCATCAAGTCAAAAATGGGTCCTTTTTATAAAATTTAAAATGGCAGTTGATGCAAAGAACTATGTAATACGAAACATTACATATAACCAGTTTATACTCATATGATAGGAGTTCATCTAAAATGATCAACTTTTCCTAATTTGTAAAATCTAATTTTAATCGATCAACATTCTAAATTCTAAAATTCTTAACTGATGATCTGCATTACTGTTAATACTTATTCTAATTTACTGCACCCTACATATTAACTATTAGTTAATTTCTGCATACTACAGCGTCATTATAACATTATAATAAAATTCCAAATTGATCAATGAGTATGCAAGGTCTAGCTATCAAAAGCTAAATAAATAAAAAATAAATTATAATAGTGATATAAAATAAATAAACTATATTGCCACAAATCTATTGTTAAATTGGTTTCACTTTCAATTTCTGCTTTCACTTTATTATTTACTTGTGCTAGTTCTTGTTCTAACATTTGACCTATCAACATCTCTCTTTTTGGTGGATTATATTCACCATTAAGCTCTTTTATAAAATTTATAAAAAAAAGAATGCTCAACTATACAAAATGATATTCTGCATAAAATAAAAAATTTAATTAATGCGCAGTTAATTTGTGTAATTTTTGCATTAGAAAGGTTTGTTAAATAATAATAATTGTCCATATATTGTTGATCGCTTAGAAGTTTTTTTTATAGTTGCTTTATCTTGCTGTTCCAATATTTTTAATATATATTTTCTTACAATTGTTATTGGGGCATTTTTGCAGTGGTTGAAAAGATATTCTTCAAGTTTTGAGATTTTAATACGCTTTCAAGTTATTTCACAATACTTGCAAGATGCAGAAAATTTACCTGAACCAACAGACTAGGATCCCAAACATCATATATATATATAACTTATAACTGATCTGTATGAATTTAAGCACTTTTTGCTTCTACTAAAATAGACCTAATTTGCTAAAAATTAAATTATCATATTTAAAATCTATATTAATTTGCTAAAACTCAAAATATAAGTTATAGTAAGATTCTAAAATAATATTGGTTTAAATTTGCTTAATAAAATATAATTTCAGTTTATTCAAATTATTGTAGATTGGTAAATTTAATTGTTAATTTACTAAAATTAACAATTTTTTTTTTATTATGGTGCCG